>JAEIFU010000231.1:0-180503 GCA_018904235.1 Lordiphosa stackelbergi | reverse complement strand
CTTGTCTTGTTGAAATCACATATCAACCAAGTCCAATTCTTACATTTTAGGCAAACGAAAAATCATCTCCAGATACCTTTGACTCCATTGACTGTTCTGTCCAATGATGCCGACGGCCCACAACCGCACCAACCAGTGCATTTTTCAGGGTGCATTGGCAGGTCTTGATCTGCCACTGTCTTCTCACAAATTCGCAATTCGTGTGACGCGAAGACAATTTTCCGATGAAACTATATTTCTCACAGAGCACGAATTTTGAATATAAAAGTCAATGATTTGCAAGCGTTGTTCGTTTATTAGTCTATTCATGGTGAATCACGCGTGAGCTGTCAAAAAATATACATTGAAAAACCAAACAGCATAAAAATCACCCTTTTTTTATCTCCTCCGTCAGTTTAAAATACAAATGCGTTGTACATTTGTCGGATCGGGATCGGATGACTATATTATATAGCTGACATATACAAAATTGTACCAAATTTTAAACGTAGACTCCTATTGTATGCTCGCAGTTAAGTTTGTTTCAAATTTCTGATCAAATAACGCGACGAGAAATACGGAAAAAAACGTGGAAAATTGCAGGCCTCCGAAATATCGACGTTACCGCGAGATATTAGCTCTTGACAGCCAAAGCCAAAATTTTCGATATTTTAACAACCATAACATCGATAAATTAACAACTTTAGAGAACGATGCGAAGTTTTATTTGGCAGAGCCAAGGCTGATGCGAGTTCCAAAGAGGTTGTTTGTTGCTTGAATTATGTTTGGAAAAAGTAAATCAGCCCAATCGGTCCATCCTGACCATTCCAAAAACAACATAGCAAATCTTTTCAACCTCTTCATAAATCTCCATTATTTCTTTACATTATTTTCAACTTTATCTTCGAAATAAATAACAAAACAATAGAAATCATTTCCGATTGCTACTGTTTTTGAGTGTGTTACTTTTTGTTTTTGTTTCACCCTTGACCCCATAAAGCTAACTAATTGATTCGCTTGTATGCAAACGGACATGTTTTTGTTTATTTTTTTGGCCCAACCCAACCCTACTCCAAGCTCAACAATCAATTAGTGCAATACAATTTTTGAAAAATGTATGAATATTGTTTTGCTGTTTTGTGGCGCTCACTCGAACCACTCACGGTCTGTGCACACTTTGTCGGCATTTCTTTTACAATTTGGTATTTTGTTTTTATGTTTTGCCAGTTGTTAAACATAAACTTGTTTCAAAGTTGCCTTCAACTTTTGTTAGTTTTTCTTATTTTAATGTTAATTGTTTCTCGCGGTTGATTGATATTATTGTTTGTCACCAGCAGCAGCAGCTCCAGCAGCAGACATAAATATTTGTTCTAGTTTAAATTGAAATTAAAATCAGCAAAACAAATGGAAGCCCCAGTTAAATGGCCAAATCTGCATTTGTATTAGTTAGCTTTGTTATGCTAATTTTGTTGCTCTTTTTTTGTGTGGATTCTAAACTTTGTTAATTTCCGGGGAATGTTGGTTGATACATGGGGCTAAGCGCCAGGCTATCACAGCTCTCTCACTATTTTCTCGACACGCTTCGCGTTGACAGTTTGGAAGTTTTGGCTGCCTGATTGGCAGCCGCCAAAGTGAATGCCGCAATCAAAAAATTGCTTGAAAACTAATGTTCAAACTGACTTTGGCTCTTTGTGGCACTTTGGCATTTTGCCGCTTAATGCAATTGAGTGAAAAATATGTGCATACATTTCTCAGTGTCTCCCGCTAAGCAGTTTTTGGTCATTTTTCATTGCAAGCAACCAACTTGATTGGACTTGGCAGGCGTTGGCCCGCCGGCTACCTGCAAACATAATCCAAAACTTCTAAGCGGCTTATGATGGGGACCGAACAGATGCTGGAATTTCACACCACAACCTGATGCGGCGCGTTGCACACGCACACAAATTTGGTTGCAATTGTAATTCGAGTGGAAAGTCGCTGCAAGTTGTGTTGGCTTTGCTGTTACAATTTCCCAGCTGCCAAGTGCCGGTTTACTCGTGAAATTGTACCATAGCGTGCAGAGTGGAGGCATGCATTAAGTTTCACTTTTTATTGTATTTTGTGGAAATAAGTTGTCAAGCATCTATGTATTTTATGCATGCATGTGAATGTAGTTGCTTAAGTGTAGGTGCAAGTCGTTTCCATTGTTTATGTGTGAGTGTACTTTTCTATAAGATTTTCTTATACGCCACGCAGGGAGTTTCGCATTCGACAAGCCTAATAAAAATTTGTTTGGCGATTTATACTGAAAAATTTGTTACAAATTCATATGTCAAAGTAATTTACTTCGCTACACACTAATTTTTCCCATCTTTTTGTCCATTTTCAAATACCATGTCGAATAATCTTCTGAAATCTTTCTGATCAGATCCACGAGTCGAAAGTGCTGATCCACAAGGGTTAGCTTCATCGACGAAAACAAAGATAGTCGGAATGGGCAATGCCTTACGCCGGGTGCGGTAGGACTTCCCATTTCATTGTGTCAAGGTATATTTTGAGCAGCTGCGCAATATGTGTTCATACAGACGGACGGACAGACAGACAAGTCTATATCGACTCGGCTGTTGATGCTGATCAAGAATATATATACTTTATAGGGTCGGAAATGATTCCTTCTGCCTGTTACATACATTTGCACGACTTTAGTATACCCTTTTTACTCTACGAGTAAAGGTAAAATTGGTTATACAGCTCCTCCAACGGGGCCAAGCCAAGCTTCTCTCAATCTCTTGGCGTGTGTGCTTTAAATTTTTCGCACAAGAGAAAGGGACCTACAGTTTAACGCCGAATCCGAACAGCAAAATTTGAGAATTTGCTTTTTCATGGCTAGATTACTTCACAGCTGGTACCAATAGATGGTAAAGGTGACCGTATGTGTAAAAGCTATTTTCTAAAGAAAGAAAAAAATTTGTATTATTAGATGTTCAGAGGCGGGATCGAACCCACGACCTCCCGCCCAGCAGTCCAGCATACTTTCCGCTGGGCCACAGACGGTACAGTTAATTGCTGCAAAAACAAAGTGAGAGATGAAAATATCACGTCAGAGTTACTATTTCTATGGTAAAGTTACTGAAGTAGCAGTAACTTATTCAAACAAAGAAAAATTTGAAAAAAATTTGAAGTTTTTACTAAGAGTACAGTTGTTAAATGCAACAATAAAACACGTGCTAAAATAAATACGTGAAACTTTCAAATTTCTTCTTATAACTATTTCGCATACTATGTCGATATTCCTGTTATCTCACTCACTAAAGGGCGGTATCCACGGCTCGCGAAATGGCCGCGAAATGAAAAACTCCATATAAAAAAACAGCTGCGTAATTTGTTCGTGTGGCCGTTTCATAATCGGTTTCCACTTTTCGGGATAAATAGCTTACGTTTGCCACTACGTTATGTTTAACAAATAACGTAGCTTTAAGTGCTGTTAACGCCTTTTTTGGGGCGTCGAAACGAAAATAGGTTCGATTCTAGTTTGTGCGGGCAAGACAACAACAACAACAAATTAAAAATGAGCGCAGCAAAAAAAGACTCCGGCAGAAAACGTCGCCTAATGACAAAAATGTAAATAAGGTTATACGAAATAGTGAGTTCCCACCCAACTTCCTCCGCTGGATCAGATCATACCTTTCCAATCGGTCCCAACGAGAGCGCTTTAAGTCTGCTGTATCGCAAATCACGTTTTCCTCTGGAGTCCCACAGGCAGTCATATCGGCCCATTGTTATTCAACCTTTTCATTAACGACATCCCGCAAGTTCTTTCCCATTCAACAGCCCTTACGTACGCTGATGATCTCAAGCTATGTGCGTCATTTGACGATCCAGTTTCTCCACTTCTATTACAAAGTGACTTAAACGCTCTGAGTGCTTGGTGCAGCCTTACTCCCCTATAGTGAATATTATGACTTTTCACAGAACCAAGCCGTATTTTTTCGAATACACCATTAGTGGTGAACCGTTACATCGCATATACAAGGTCGATGATTTGGGTATATTATTTGAACCCAATTTGAGCTTTAACAGTCACATTTCTGTGATTTGCAACAAGGCTAAAAGCGTCCTTGGATTTATTAAGAGATGGTCCAAAGAGTTCAACGACCCCTACACCACCAAACTCCTTTACACCTCACTGGTGAGACCAAACCTGGAATATTGTTCTTGTCTCTGGTCCCCGCATTACCAAATTTACCAGGATCAAATCGAATCAGTTCAGAAACAGTTTCTGATTTTTGCCCTTCGTGGCCTAAACTGGGACACCACTAATAGACCTCCCATCACTTAAATCCAGAAGAATCAGTCATGCTGTGGTTTTCATCCAAAAACTACTGGCTGGTGAGGTTGACTCCATTACTCTCCTAAGCCTTATTAATTTGTCAGTGCCACTAAGAGCAACTCGACACTATACACCCATCTACCTACCGCCCCGCCTAACGAACTATGCTCATCGAGACCCCTTCCGTTGCCTGTGCCTTATTTACAATGAGTACTATCACCTATTTTCTATAGATAGCTCTCTACTAGACGTAAAGAACTCTTTAATGTCACTCCTCAACTAAAACCCTCATGTCATGGCTAGTGTGTACTCTGACCACTTATGCTGTGAGTTGGACCATAGCTGGCATTTGCCAATAAATTAGTCCCACCGGGTCAGAGTTCGCTATTGGCTTAATTTTAAATAACTCACTCTTAATATTCGTGTTTGACTGTACATTGTTAAACTTACCTCTATAATAAATAAATATAATAATCCTTTTATTAATTTAAAATAGAAAACTTACCTTCCCAGCTAATTACTATTTGGAGCACATGCGATATCCTCCTAAATTAATATGCTATACCTTAACTCTGTCATGATCATTGAACACCCTATTTTACGAGCTACTAGTTCCCCATTCCACAGACAGTTTTTCTTTATTGAGTGGGCGCCATCCAGCAATTAGATATGCCACACACGAAATCTAATCAAATAAACATGCTTCAACTACTAATACCCCAACAATAACAACCCCCAATCATCAGTAATATCATAAATATAACCAAACGATGAAATGCCTTACCCTTTCATCAAAAAAATGACACGCGCCCACGTAATTAGAACATTACCAAACATTTAACCGAAAAAGTCACAAAATTTAAAAAAATGGTTTCGACAACAATTTTGACAGCTTCTCGGTCAAAAGAGTTGCGTGCGAGGCGGAACCGGCACAGCGTCAACTTTACCTATTTCGTATTTCATAATAAAAATCATGACGCGCATTAAAATAATTATTATTTACTATTTACACATAAATATTTGAGTTTTTAGGCGTCGAGTGCGTATAGATTGCTTAAACAGACAGCTGTCTGTGTGAGGGCTTATCTTTATGACTTAGTTATTTGTATTTAGATTGTAAAAGGCAATGGCCATTAGAACTTTAATGGATTCGGGATAAGAAGTACAAATAGTTTTACTCTCTTTCTTTAAGAATTTCGGGTGCAAAAGGCATGAGAAGAGGAACGGATGGAGAAATATAAAGTGGAATGAATTGGAAAATTAATGTAGGAAGTAAAGAAGAAATGAATAGGCGAAGGAACAGAGAAATAATAAATGATTGGGAATGATTAAAGAACGCAATGAGAGAATGAATAAAGCAGTGAATAGCGCAGTAAATAAAGAAATGAATGGCAAAAGTAATAGAGAAATGAATTGAGGAAAAATAAAGGAGTAAATGGAGGAATGAATAAAGCAATGAATATAGAAATAAATGGAGAAATGAATAGTGAAATGAACACAAGAATGAAAAGTAATATAATATATAGGGGAGTAAATAAAGAAATGAATAAGAAAAGGAATAGAGAAATGAATTTAGAAAAAATAGAGGAGTAAATCAGGGAATGAATAATGCAATGAATAGAGAAATACATAGAGAAATATTAAAGAAATGAACTTAGAAATTAATATAGAAACAATAACAGAGTTGAAAAAACAAATAGAGTAAAGAATAGAGAAATTAAAAGTGAAGTCAATGACAAAAATTAATAGTAAATGAATGGAGAAATTAATAAAGAAAAAGGAATGAATTTAAAAAATGAATAGAGAAACAGATTGAGCAAGAATAGAAGATTGAATAGGGAAATAAATTAAGAAAAGAATACAGAAATTAATGAACTGTGAAATTAATAGTGAAATGAACAAGAAGAATAAATAGAGAAATAAATAAAGGAGTAAACAATGAAAAGAATAGTGAAAGGTATAGAGGATTTGATAGTGAAATTAAAAAGTAAAATAAATAACGGAAGAGACAGTGAAAATAGGTAAATAAATAGAAAAATTAATTTAGCAGCGACAACTCATCTTGAAGTGTCACAATTGCTGTCATATGTTTACCTCAACTTTAAATTTCCAAAATTGTTAAACCAACTTAAGCAGTCGTTCTCTACAATTTAATTACAATTATCGGATAATCCCCATCAAATCACAAGGTCAACTGGCATCTCCTGGCACATAGCTGGCCTTTATCAATAGACAAACGCCTCACACTTTTTTTTTGCCAATTGATAACCTCATTTAAAAGTTAATCCGCTTTGATTTACTTGATTGACTTTGATATTTTAATTGAAATCATTTTGTGTGATTTGCATTCGCAGGTCAATATAACTGCAATTATCAAATTCGTTTCAAATTCAATTGTTTCGATAAAAACAATTATAATATTTTTATGCGATTACAATGCGTGTGTGTGTGTTTGTGCAAGTGTCTGGGTGCTAAATATTAAACTGCCTGATTATTTTCCATTAATGTATTGTTGATTCAATTAAAAAACGTTCAAACGTGCGCTTGAAATCCCCATCTAAATTGCCTAATTTATGCAGCATTTCTCATATTGGCAGCTACCAAACAGAAAAAACTTAACAATAAAAAGCTAAGCAAATTAGCTGCTAGTCTAGTGTCGTTTATGCATTATTTATATATTGGTCTGCTGGCTAAGATGATCCGTAGAGTATTTATTTATAGCTCCTACTCTATTGAGGTGAAGCCAAATATGCAGTGTATTAACTCGTTTGGATAAGATAAAGATTAATGTATGCTTTGAATCGTTTAAATAAAAATACCATGTTTTGTGTATTAAGCTCAAAATATTAGAGATATCATAAAAAGGGAAAAAAGAAACTGGTTGAAATTGGCTTTAGAAAAATTAAATTGAGTTATTAAACGAAAAATACATAATTTTATTGCAATGTGAAGTTCACCCAAGTTTATTAAATAACAAGTATTGTTTCTTTTGTTGAAACCTGCCTTGCTCTGGCAACTTAAGGTGATTTTAAAGTTGGTTTTGTTAATTCGGGTATCTGTTCGTTCGACTTAATAACGATGGTTTAGAACAGGGCCGGCCAGCTCTTTTCCACCTGTGGTCGAAGTCAATCGTTTTTTTTCACACAGACGCAAGACGAGCTTATGAATTGGCTGAAGTCTTAAGTGCTCGCCAACACAAGCACACTTTTCTGTCCTCTCCATTCGGCAGGCCCTGGAGTAGAATGAGAGAGAATCTACAGTGTATACATACTGTTCTCTTTTGCAACAACAAAAAAGTGTTAAATGAGCGCGCTCTCGCGTGGCTATACACACACACACAACGCCAAAATTAGCAGGTGTGTTTTGCCGTCCACTGGAATGAGATGGCGCTAATGGCGGAGATGGAAAATCTAGAGAGAGAGCTTGCTCTGAGATTGAGAAAGCAATAAAATTGGCTTGTTTTGGTGACGACAAAAGCGGATTTATATGCAAAAATTTTCAATCAACCTCGCACAATTCGTTTGCGGGTAGGACGTTGATTTTATTCAACGCTGAGTTTTGTTTGCCGAAGTGCACACAGAAATGTTCGATCAGCTGACTCACATTCAACCGCTGATGCGCTCGAAGCAGATTTTATTCAACGCTAGGTTTGATTGATTAAAAGTGGGTTGGAGTTTTTGTGTAATCTACAAAAAGTTATTTTTGTAGTTCTCTGAAACATCCGATTTATGATATGACTAAAAACAGAGCGTGATGTATCCCAATCAAAAAAATCGCTAATCAATTTGTTTCGACACAGTCAATAGTATATCGGAAAATTACATTTCGTCAAAGAAATTTTTATGTATATCGATTTATTATAAACCGAGTTGGCTTAGCTCAGTATTAGCTCTCAAGTGCTCAACTTAAGAGAGTTAATTATCTACTTTTCATAAGAGTTCCCTAGCCATAGCTCCTGGCGGCCGAGCGCATTCTTAAATTCACAATAGCCGAATGCTGGCCGAACTATCATTACTGAAGTCAATCAGTTAGCGTCACGGGCACCATTTGCCGAACAATTTTTCTAAAAATTTAACACTCCTAACTATTTTTCTTGGGAAAAAATTGATTCTTTTCTTGCTTAATAAATTCTGATTTTTAATACAAACGATTTTTTTGCTCACAAAGTTTTTTAGTGCGTCAATCAAGATATGGTACTTACGGATAATTTACGTCAAATAGGGCAAATGTAAAAGTAAAGGTAAAAACACAATAGATGGAATTTTTTTAAAATGACAAAGATAATGAAAAATAAAATATTCATGATTTTTCGATTTCAAGTATTATTTATAAAACTAAATTAAAGAAAAATTTTTGCAGAGACTATAACAAAGTCTTATTTTAACAAAGTAAATAAATAGATTAGTCTTCTTCGTCACTCTCAACCAAAAAGACTTTTAAATTTGACGAATGTTGCAGATTTAAGTATTCATCATGATATTTTGGTGTAATACTATTTTTTAAACAAAGGTTTTGTAAGTCAAAATATTTTTTGGTCGAAATACATAAGGTATTATGTTATAATGATTTTATCTTCTCGGGAAAATTTAGATTGGTAATAGTCTTTTCTGAGAACTATCGAAATAACCATATTGTAGTTCAATTGAACCTGAATTTTTCTGAAATTTGGCGATGTGCAGCGAATTTATGTTCAATTTAATTTTACTGGGAAGTAATGAATTCGCAAATGACTTCCAGTTTGGAAAATCGGTATGCCCCATTTCGATGCAGTCGTTGCCCGATGGATAGGTTCGCAAAAAGATTCAATTTTGCTATGTACGGAATCAACTGGCATCATAGTATGGCCCGGAAGGGCGTAAATATATATATAATTTTGATGGTGTAAACAAAAGTCTTAGCTTTTAAAAAAATATGCCAACATAGCTATTTTAGCTTTATTTTGGTTTTCGACCAGCGCAACTGTCGCAGTATAGACTGATAAGACTATGGTAAGTAAATATTTATAAGGGCTAAGCATACCAAACCCCAAAAAAAAAAAAAAAATTTCTTGTACTACTTTCGTAAACGCTAAAATTGTAGTAGGCATATTTTCGAGAATAAAAAAGTGTAGTACTTTTCCGAATGGAGTGCTCAAGACTTTCTGTAAATCGATACTAGCGCATATAATCTTTGAGATCTTCTTACTTTCTTTTTTGTTTTCTTAAAAAATGCACTTGCTATCATCCTTGTCTTTGATGTGCATCTGAAGTTCATCTGTATACATGCTATATTTTTTGTCTTCTTCATCAAGAAACTTAACATTTTCGTGCACTTATCTTTTTGGTAAGTGAAAGCCAATATTACAATCTTTTTTAAAAATCCGTCTAAATACACAAATCGAAACAATAGAGCTGCTGAGGTTTTCATCTTTCATGAATTGAGTATATCACTTATAAAGGTTATGAATGTTCTGAATGCGACAAATAAACTTTAGTGCTTTTGGCTCTGCAATAATGTGATGGCACTGCACGAAGTTTCTCGAAGTATGATTTTAAGAGTTCTATTTTCTGTTGATGCGTTTTGTTGTGAGGAACCACCTTTGGTTTTGGATCAACTAACGTCCACACAGAACAAATGCAACAATTTACTGCTGAATTTGAAAACAGGAGAACAAGGTAAGAAGGATGAAACAAATTTGAAAAATTCCATCTGAGAAAGCTGTTACTGACAGCGCAAGGGTGTAAAAGCGTGCTCTCCTCACTCGCCCCATTGCCATCAGCACTGCCAATTTGGCTATTTTCCCACCAGACTGTTGAATGTCAGTATTGTGTGGCACATACGATCATTTCGCCCACAAGAAAAAAACTCATCACTAGCACATACGAATATATTGATTTTATTGTATCTTCGTAACCGAAGTGATTATCGCAAAAAATAAAAAAAAAAAAAATATGTTGATTTAAAAAAAAAAAAAATATTAGGAAAAAAAAGCACAATGGATTTTTACGCGCACAGGAATATCGATATAATGTCAATGTACATTTACACATCACAAAAATTTAAAGAATAACCACAAAAAAAAAATTAAAAAAAAAAAAAAATTTAAAACTTTTTACTTAAAAAAAAACAACTATTTTATTTATTTTTAATAACAAAAAAAAAAATATCCTTCTTAATTTTAAAAAAAAATTTCCCCCCCCCCCAACACAATCATTATTCTCTCTCTCTCCCTTTCTTTTCAAAAAAACATAACTTCCCATCCATAACTCAATATTAAATTATCCTTCTTAACTTCTTATTCTAATTTATAAAAAAATGTTCCCCAACTTTATTGTTAAATTTTTTAAACTTTTTATTATATTATTTATTATGCCAACAAAATTTCTAACCCAGTTTTTAATATCCAGTTATAATGTGGCATTAATTGAATGTGAGTGGTTTAGATTGATCGTACTATTCAGCTGAACGCCCACTATGCTTTACGTTAGTTGCTGCCGACGCTGTGTGTGTGTGTGCATGTGTGTGGGTTACCACACGTTGCCCACCCCATAAATATTGGCACTGAATTATGGGCACACATACGCTTGGACCATGGTATTGTATAAATGACCAAAATTTGCGCAAAATGTGTAATTAATGAGCTACCCAAGGCAGTTGACGTTTTAATTGAAAATACCGCAGGAAAATTAATGTCCAATTTATTGATGTGCAATTAGAGCCGTGTGCATTTTCTATCTTGGGCGTAAAACTAGTGGCTTGCATTTGATTTTTTAATGTATTTGCATTTGTGGTTGTTGTTGCGTGTGTGTTTTTTCTATATCACCTGATTAGTGGAGCATCAAAGATGAAGCCAGTTTTATTTTTATGGGTTTTGCTGGCTTGGAATTTCAATATTAAATACAAACAAGCTTTAATTTATCTCATAGAAATCTAGTAAATATTTAATGAGTTTTAATTATGATTTCAAAAGAAGGAGGTTTTTTAGTTAAAAGCTTTTATTTTGGGGCAAGGTCTGCAAAAGAACGCTGATACTTAAAAGTGTCTTTAAAGTTTATGCTATAGGATGCTCTGTCATTTGCATTTGATTTCCACTGTTATAGACTGCAGTTTATATTATTTGCGACTTTCTTCAGTTGAAATGGGTTATAATCGATCATGTTTTAAAGATGAAAAATATCTTAAAAAGAGTCTATTCCATTGTGCTGCGGTGTGAATAGATTGAGGTCGTGAATGGGCAGCCTGAGCCAAAGCTTAAACTTTGGAATATTTTTTGCAAAATGGATGCTGCCAATTTAAAAGGAGTTGCACTGTAACCTTGAAGTAAGGATTCAAAGACGACTTCACAGTGGATTAAACTCGTATCGTATGTCATTGATCTAAGTTTTGTCCCTATTATGGCAAGCAGCTACATTACATGCTCATTATGCAATCTTAGAGAAAAAGAAAATTGCTCATTTGTTAGGTAAAATTTACTAATCATTCTTTAAGATTTAGAAAGCAACTTATTGATGGACAGATTTGAGTTCTTAAAAATTGAACGATTGAAAGTATCAACAGACGGTTAGACACCAAGTAAATCGCACAAGAGAAAGGGACCTACAGTTTACCCGAATGTAAAGTTTGAGAAGCTTTTTCATGGCTTAGTTACTTCACAGCTGGTGCAAGAGCTGGTGACCGATGTGTTAAAGCTACTTTTTTAAAAATGATCGGAGGCGGGCACACTAACCGCTTTAATGGACCACCTGCAAGTAGACAGCAAGTGAGAAGTGAACTTAATCTTTAAAATATTTTTGTAAAGAATTTAATGTACAATAATATTTAATAACTATAGGCTTAAGGCCTTTTTACAATGTACAAAATAAGCTTTTTGTGTTGTGTTGTGACTAGTGCAAATGTCATTTATTTTATAAGCTTGGAACTCAGTTGCAGAGAATATTCTCGCTACATAATTTTCAGAAAAGCCTTTAAGAATATAGTGTGACTAGGAAAAAGTCATAGACAATGCCTTCGTTTCTTCCATGGGGGTATTTAGTGGAGCGCTAGAGCAGAAAGAAGAAGAGTCCTTTATTTGGAACTACAGCATTGCTACCGTGGCCACCAATAAACGCATCGGGATATAAGAATTAACCGAAACGCACATTAAACCTGAGGTCATAGTTGTAGTCATAGCTCCATACAACCAAAAAAAAACAACTCACCCAACAAATCTCAAAATTCGCACTGAAAATTCTCCTATAAAACCCGTCCTAAAGCGATTTACCCCAAATTTTAGACAAAATATTTACTCAAAATTCTTTTTAGGGTAATTTTATTAAATTACAGAAAAAAATTTTTAAATATAGAAATTTTTATAAATTTCATGGCGATTTCAATTCTAGGTTGACTTTCTAAAATATAGAAAATTAACTGTCTGAGTCTAGACCGGAGAGAAAAGAAACAACTAGGTGCATGCACAGAAAAAAAATCCGAGATATCCGGGCTAAAATCAATCCCAAACGATGTCAGAAGTTGGTCAAGTCGGTTTCTCAAAACCAAGTACGACAAGGATTTAAGTTCGATATTCGTACTTGATTTGATCTCGAAGTCGGCTTGGTGCAAGAATAACCGAGATTAAATTGAGCTCGATACTCGAATTACATTCAATCCTAAAAAGGATTGCATTAAAAATGACTGAGATTGACTTTAGCGTGATGTTTAAACTCATTTTGACCCCAAAAAAGCATGTCACAAGAACTCCATCCAACTTTTCAATCGAGCTGAAACTTTGCACAAGTCTTTTTTACTGCAGTTGCTAATATGTCAGAACCAACTTTATAATTTTTGCACTATTTGATCAAAATCGGATGACAATATCTTATAGCTGCATGGGAACCATCGGTGGAAGAATTGGTCTCTGGAGAGAAGAACTTTTTGCATTCATTGTTAGTGTCCCCAAGACCCAGCTTATGACTAATGGGACCATATGCTTTCGCAGAGATACGTAGCAAATTTTGGTCCAAATCGGAAAAGTACTGTCTTATGTCTTATAGAAAAGTATATCCTATTGCCCTAAATCTGTGGGAAAAGGGGTTTAGTGAGAAAATTTTTGCATTCTTAAACTCTGAGGTTTCAGAACATTTGCAGAATAAAAACTTCGGCAAAGACGAAGTTAACTGGCTCTCTTGTCATTTATTTTGTTTTTAGTTTTCTCTGAATTAATGTGTTTTTAATTGTGGGCACAATTCTCATAGGTACCTCAATGCAATTATCAAATAAGTTTAATCAGCTGTTTTAACACACGAGTTAACGTAGCGAGAGCTCATTTTCGGTTTCTAAGTACGCTGTCTTAGAATGAACTTTGAGAAAATTTCCTGAGGCTCTCCAAGCCAGTGTTTGTCAAAAAGAGCGAGGCCAAAAAGTTAGAGTATTTCATCGACCCCTGTATGAAGCAATGAGTATTAGAGATGAAATTTGCGCTGCTTCTCAATTTTGAGTGGTTTAAGCAAAAGTGCGCTTACATACATTGTTTATATTCTTTTAAAGTGCCAGTAGGAAATCACAGTAGTTCGAGCGAAACAGACATATTCCCAAATGTACCCAGAGAGCGAAAGTGGGAGCGAACAGCTGACTAATTTCTGGCAGAATCGGTGTCGACTGCGCAATCGCTGAGTCTAGTTATCCTAGTCTGTGACCACTGGCCAGCGACTGAAAAGATGTTTGCTCTCTTGGCTAAAGCATCGCCTTGCGTTCGGCTCGTGTCGGTGTGAATAGCGAAAAATGTTCGGTTCCTGCGGGCCAATCGTGCCAATTGCTGCTCTAAGCAATGTTATTAGATGGTGCATCAGAGTTTTTATAGACAAAAAGATTCGTAATACGTCTGAGTAAATTAACAAGTTTAATTTGGCACTTCTCTTTTTTTTTTCTCAGCTTTTTAGCATCCACATAGACGCTAGTGTGACCATATATGTCCGTCATAAAAATTAATTTTCCGGCCATTTGCGAAAATACTTTTAAGACCATTTTACAGTATTAAGAAAGTAGTTCTCACGTTATATGCTCCACTTGTGAAAAATATGTAGTATTAGATGAAATGTAGAAATGTTTTATTTAGTTTTTAAACAAGGGTTTTTACGGCCTACGGGCTTTTATTTATTTTCTATTTACACTGGGTTATTTATTGCACTTTTCTGTTCGTCTAGCTTTTTACAATTGACTCTCGCTCTCGGTGGTGTGACCGTTCATCGATTTCTTAGAAATACCTTATTATTAATTATCGATATATTTAACTTACTTACAATTTGGAAATAATTGTATAAAGACTAAAATTTACTAAAATATTTTTAATTGTTTTGTATTTTTCTCATTTCAGGTAAGCGTATAATCAGGAACTTCAAGACGGGAGATATGTTTCAACTAAATCAAGTAAGATGAGAAGTCATAAATGTATTCGAAATGAATTTGAGGTCTTCTCTTCTTCTCTTCTCGTCGCTTACATGGGGCCTACAGTTGAGTGTCAGCTGCTCTGATCTCCTAATATATAATTTTAATGATGCGAATTCCTGGTAATAAAGACTCAGGATAAACTACTACCATTTCTTACCAACCATACCCAAGCTACGTTTCAAATTTCATCACCTAGTTAAGCTACCTTAATTAATAACTCAAGTTTCTTTATGGTCAGAAAGTAAAAGTGTGGACTAATGCGATACATTTTAAATACTGCCAAATACGTCGCACTTCAATTCCCGTCTGCCTCTTCTCTCCATGACTTTGGCTGCTTTGTGACAAGGTAAGCCGGTTGGAGAAACGACTCAGCAACTACCTGGCACTATTTGTGGGTTTTATGGCCCAACCAAGTTTCATGCATATTTATAAACCCAACCGAATCGTTGATATTTGTTATTTGCCTAAAATTTATAACGATTTTTGTTGTGGTTATCAGTTGTATGACCATTTGGGAAACAATTAAAGGCTTGTGGAATTGGCGGGTCTTTTTTAATTTTTTTCAATTGACTTGACAGACTTTCAATCAAACGAAAATTGTGTGTGTGCGTGTGTGGGCCGGCTGTCTTCACTAAGCGGATTTTGAAGGTTGTTACAAATTTGGGAGCGCTTGCTCTTAAAATCATTTTATAAATAAACTAATTTAAATTAATTTTTCTGTGCTGCATAAAACATAATTTATCAAACTTCGCCTCTCCCAGCATTGACCCTCGGGTGTCAGTTAGCTGTAGTTGTTCCCCCCATTTAGTTTTTGTTTTTGACAGCACTTGAAAGTGCATGGTATACAGACCATTTATTATGATTATTTTTCCACATTAATTGGAACGCTTTCCGAGAGTCATGCGGAAGCAAATTGTGGGCCTCAATTTGATTTATCGTGAGATCGCATATGCCCCAAGAAGATGTCAAAACTCAAGCTCTCTCCTCAGCAGTATTTTAAATTAATTCTGTTGCGTTTGCTTTCACAATGGTTGCGTTTTATGAGTGAAGCGAAGACTTTCGATTGCATATAATTGAGTTGAAAAATTTCTGTAATATTTCTGATGCAGAAATGTGAATGTGGTAACTATGTGCTTGCGGTGCATTTGAGATTTAACTTCTGTACTTTGCCATGTGTGTAAACAGTTTGTAATCTGCTTAATTGCTTAAATGAAGAAACGGGATTACTGACTCAATTTAGTTGAAACCTGGCTGCGTATCTGTGTTAATCTCATTACCAAATGTAAAATTAGTTCAAATTGCAAATGTAGGTGCACATTTGTCGTCTTTGAACTGTGTTGCAGCTAGTCGTTGCTTTGTACCTTAAATAGAATCAGGCCAACATGTGTGGTTTGCACTCGTAAAGGATTTAGTATGTAATCTTTTTAGAGGATTAAATACTAAATATATTTTAGTTTTCGTCACAGTGGCAGGTCAAGCTAGTGAGAAAAGTGACTGACTTTAAATTGAACATAATATGTGTAAATTTAAGATGATTATTTAGAGTTCAAGTGCTGCAAGGCTTTGTTTAATGTAAGTGATTTTTGCTCTGGACTTTATTTACTTAAGCTTTTCCATTTATATAATTCATTTGGGTTTCTTTACTAAAGAGTATTACAATCCGTTTGGCAATTAATCGATTTTAAGTAAAATAGTCTATCTAAAACTTTTTTACAAACACATAATAAAAGGAATCATCAAATGCGAAGAGAGAATTTTCTTCACTAACAACAGAAGGGCCGGTACGGGGCATGCACACACACATAAATTCAGTGATTTGGCGATTGTTGCTGATAACAGATTTTGCTACTTTAGGATTCCCAAGCGGTCGTAGCAGTTCTGTTATGAGGTAGTCTGAAAACGGCGAGTTGCTCTGCAGGGTACGTTCCAGTTCAGAAGACTTAGGTGGAGAGACCAGCATCCCAGTTTAAGCCCCGAGTGCAAATAGAAGAAACTGTTTTTGAACCGACTCTAGTATATCTTGATAGAGGCTATGCTGAGGAGACCAGACACGTAGAGAGCCTGGTTATACATATATGGATCTTCAAAACTGCTTAGATCAACGCTTAATGAAACCCAGCAAACTCTTACCTTTGTTGATATGACACAAAGGATCAGTGATCAAAAAGACCCCAAATCCTGAACTGTAGTAATACGGTCCAGAGCTCTTAGATCAATAGCGTATGTATTCAAAGCAGGTTTAGTGCAGTAAAACGACATGAACTTGCATTTATCGTGATTAAGATAGAGCATATTAACATTGCACCAAGATTAAAGATAATTTAGGTCAAGTTGAAGACATTTATACGAATCAGGAGAAGAAAGCGTCATAGACAGCCTAACATCATCCGCAAATATTAAGACTTGCGATGACTTAGCAACCTGAGGAAGATCATTAATAAACATAAACACGGTACACCAGAAGTAACACTTACTCTCTTAGATGTTAAGTCGTTAAAGATAACTCCTTGTTTTCTGTTTGAGAGATAGGAAGATAACTACATTAATAAATACGGTGAAATCTCGAAGGCGGCCAAGAGTGCTGATGATTGAATTGTGGAAATTCATAAACTAGCGTTATACAGGCAACCAGCGTCCTTTGTGGTGTTGTGCGTATCTTGTTTTAGAAAAGTTCAGAACAAAAAAAGAGCTTTTTAAATTGGAGCCTTTTGAAAAATTTTACGATTGCTAATCAAAAAAGGTCACAATAAAGCAATCAAATTTTCGAAAGTTTTAAAATGATATTTAGAAGAAATTAAGTTGATTTGAACATGTTTCAGGTTGACACTTTTTATACTCTGAACCAAAGGTACATAGTATATTAAGCACAACTAAAGTCGTGCAAATGTATGTAACAGGCAGAAGGAATTATTTCCGACTATATAGGTTGGGTTATGTTGCAGTGGTTGAAATGGAAGATTCCCATTTCTTTACTTAGGCCAATGAAGGCCCATTGCGTTACCATCGGGGTGCGACAACACCTCTTCCAACCAAATTCCAATCGAATTCCAATTTTAGGTGCCACAGAAATTTCTTTTGGTTGGTTTCAAACCTTTAATGTTTTGTTAGTAGCCATTTTGCCCTAAGCTCTTTTGTCACTAGCGCTTTTGTCGATGTGGCGCCCTCTACATGATAGCTAGCGGATTAAGGGATGGAAACTAACATCTCATGCACGGCGCCAACAAATTTTTAAATATTGCATTATATTGGTAGAGACATGCGACTAAAAATTAACAATTATTTAAAAACTGCGTCATAAAACGTATAACCTAATCCAAAAATTTCAGTTAATCATTAAAATAACCCACATCTAAAATAAGGGAAATTTTTTCGAGAGAGATTCAGCCTTTGTTTTTAGAGATGGAACATCAATTGGAACTAGATTTTCTAGGTTAGAGAATGAAATTTGCAAGTTCTGTGGCATTGTTGGAGAGTTTTTCGCCAAATCTCTAGAGATTTCTGTGAGCTCCGCCGTAACCCTTTCTACGCTATGAGCAGAGGGGGGTGCCTGCCATTTAGAAAGTAGCATGAATTTAAGCAATGAGTTCATTTCTATTTCAGAAATGTCTGACAGATCTTTTAGGTAAGGACGACCCAAAGTTGTGAGTCGTCTTCTGCTGAGAGCTGGACAATAACAATAGAGGTGTTGTACACTCTCCTCCTCATCCACTGAATTGTAGCTTCTACAGAAGTCATTGTGTCTGATGCCGAGTCTAGCGGCCTGTCTTCCTAAGGGCCCCGTCTAAAAGGGAAATGTTCACTCTTTCTTGACGGAATAACGCCCGAGATTTTGTAATGTTAAGAGTAGGCCATGTTAGCTTGGATACTACACATGTGTGAGTCGTTTGCCATCGATTCTTGGTTATTCTATATGTAGTTTCCTTTGCTTGTAGCTTAAAGGTCACAAGACCTTTGTTGCTCTTATCCGGTAGGAGCTGAGTGATGTTGCCAAGCCTGCTGAGGTGGTCAGCCATCTCGTTGCCTTCAATTTTGCAGTGTCCAGGCACCCAAATGAGATTAATTTCAAAGTTCTGAATCCTCTAATTAAGAGATCTGCGGCACTTCGTAAGAGTTTTGGTGTTGTTAACATAACCGTCAAGGGCTTTTAATGCAGCTTGACTATCTGAGAAAATAAATACTTTGCTTCCTTGGATTGCGAGATTTTCCAGAAGGTTGGTAGCCTTCTGAATGGCTACAACCTCTGCTTGGTAAACACTACAATGATCAGGAAGTCTAAATGAAGTTTAGATGCCAAGCTCTGCACTGAATACTCCTCCTCCGACCTGTCCATCCAATTTGGAGCCATCAGTATAGAAATTGATGGCAATCGGTTTGGAGTGAGGCATTGAGTTCTAGTCCAGCCGAATCGGTATCAAGGGTGGATTAAAATAAGGGGGGTGGGGCAAAACTTTTTAAAATATGTGATCTAAATTGGTGGCAGCATTTTTAAAGTTGGCGGCAGAACCGTCAATTGTTCAATAAATTAAACTTTTTTCAAGTGTCAGCAACTCAAACTTTTTAAAAAAAAAAAATGGGAGAAACTTCCCTTTTTTCAGTTAGAGAAGTTCGAGTGTTTAGTCTAAGCAACGTATTAAACTAAATTGATAAGGTAAGGTAAGACGAGGTATCCAATTTAATGTTAAACGTCGTGGATCCTCACCGAATATTTTTAGAACTTTCTCTACAATGCACTTCTCATTTCCGCTCACAGTTGTTCTGTGAACACTGAGCATGCATAGTCCTGTAAACAAACATTGCATTGCAAATGGTTAGTTTTTTAATTCATTTTTGTTTTTATATTATTTAGTACATATTTACCATTTAAACGGTTTTCCGTCATGGTTGAACGAAGCCAAGTTTTCACCCTTCTCAATGTGCTGAAAGTTCTTTCTATCGACGATGTGGTACAAAGTAGAGCTAGAGCAATACAGAGAGCGATCTTTGTTATTGGGAAAAAATCGTCCGCTTCTTGTACAACATCGCACAGCTCTAGTTTCTTAAGATCCTCTGTGCTCAATTTTTTTTATCTCCAGTGATCGTACCACAATTCAGCTTCTCTGCTATAATTTTGTAGGTCGTAGAATCCAAAGAACTTTTTAGACATTTTTACGAAGTCCACAAGGCTCATTTTAAGCATGTGTGCCGGATGTAACTGAAATAATTCAAACGCTGGCAAGTTTTCATTCGCGAATCTGCTTTCTAGTGAAGTAAGCAACGAATCCAAGTATGGAATTAATAGCGATCTCTTCCAAAATTCAACCAAATTCGATGAAGGATGATTTGAGCGATGGTTTTGAACTTTCACAGTTCTAGGAGCTCGGAGTTCAACTCCGATTTTCGGATGTTCCCACTCAGGAATACAGGAACGCTATTAAATATTTCTTCTCATCAGTAACGGGTACATCGAAGTCGGTTAGAACCTACTTTAACTTACGCTTTCGTTTCCTAACAAGTTGGTAATTTAAATGCAATTCTCTACAAACTGCCAGTACATATTAACAACTCTTTACTTAATTTTGAATTCATACAAAATGTGTTTTATTTATACCATTGAAATGAATTCGTTAGGTGTGGACACGTCGCTATGGAAAACATTTTTCGTGCCGACGCGAATGTTGTTTAATCAGAAGTCACTGTTCCTGCTGGAACACATGCTGGTAAATTTTTATGCCTCATCCTCAGCTGCCTTCGCTTCGAACCTCTCACATTGTGCATCATCTTGCAAAGCGCTGAAAAAGCCACAGCAGCATTATAGCGTGGTACTGTCCTGTCTAAAGAGTTACATTTTCTATTTTCATATGTTTACAAAAAAAGATTACAACATCATATATTCATATGCTTAGATGCTTAAACTTACCTTGTAAATACAGAATTTCTTGCTCCATATTGAAACCCGGTATTTATCCTCATAGCATCTACTTTTAACTAAGTACTTGTGTGTTTGAGCTAAAATCAAACATTCGGCTTGCTTTGTTTCACATTTAAGCATCACTTTTCGAATTTTCGAACTAACATTCATTGAAATAGAACATTTTTTAGTTTCATTATTCAAATGAATGTCAATTTTATACTCTATAGGTTTATATTGATACAAGAAGAATGATACAAGTTTCAGTTTCTATTTGAGACAATGCGTATCAAATTAATATGGAGACAAATTTTTTTCGGTGTAGGCTAAAAAAAACGATGTCCGCGCGCCCAATTGAAGTGAATATTGAAGCTAAGAATTGAATTACAATTTAGAGTATCACGTAAGAAATTTTCCTCAGAGCCACCCATCAGTATTTTTATGTTTTTTCATCAACATAGCGATGGAGACTTTAATCTTACGAAAATCGTAAGATATTTGCTGGAAGTTTACTTTTATTTAGATTTATTAACTTTATCAACAAGTTCCCATGTAGCTATTTGATATATGTAGCGATAATTTGAATAATGGATAAATTTCCATTTTTTAGCAATAAATCCTAAAACAAACTGCGACTTTCTATTAGTATTCCCGAAATAAATTGTGAACTTTGCAAAGCATTTCAGCCAGCTGCTCTTCTTAAAATGAATTAAATTACTTAGTTTGATTGACAGGCTCGGCAGAAACCGCAACTTTCTCTCCTTCTCTTCCTCGCTCTACTGTCTGTCAAATAGTTCAGACCAGAAAACAAAACTTTAATGCCACTTCAGCACACATATAATTAAATCTAACAAGTTAATCTCATGGCTGACATTCATTTGCGTAATCTTTCAATCAAGTCGTAACCACATTAAACAAATACAAGAGTGTAAAATACCCAACACCAAATAAACAGCATTTGTCCCAAGCCATCAGAAATGAAGGCAAAGCCAATAACAGAAATCGTAGCTCGAAACTCTGGCCACACGCACCTGTCATAAGCAAAATCGTAGCATAATTTATTGTAATTTTATGCAAGAAAACAAAATCAAATCAAAAACTTTAAAGGGCTTCCCGCTGATGATGGGTGCTATTGAACAAACCTCTCTTTCAGGCTAGCGACGACAACGACCCAAATTAAATATGCATGCTATGCATATATCAAGTTAATTGGGTTAAGTGGCGCTCCGTATGTGGCCCAAAGATATGGTGCATTGTCTTAGCAAATTGATAAACTAAATATGCTCTCTCGTACAATAATACACTCTTTACTCCCGGCCATTCATCATGCGGAATATTTGTTTGTTATCTCCGGTTAAACCCACAAATCAATGTTTGCCTCATCATTAAGTAAAAGCGACAACATTAAACAAATGCACAGCTCACAAATCTTAATAAGAAATTTACATAATTTTCGAATTTATTTTCCAGTCGCTTTTTTTCACTCACACAACTTCAATGTGTCGACCGTATAAAGTAGCTGTCTGACTTTTTTCCACTTCATCAACAAACAGAGTACCACAGAGAAGAAGCATTCGGAATCAAACAAAATCTATGGCATATTCCTTGGGACAGCTAATTTGCCTAACAATGGCATTAAACACGCTTATTAGTTATAATTCGTTTTTGTATTTAGTCAAACATTATCAACAAGTCAAAGTTGTTGAATGATAAATGCCATTGGACCGACCCCCCTGCTTGATTTGTTCACACAATTTATCAAGATATTAAGAGGAGGTGTTTAGGCAAACGAAGAAGAAACGGTATTTTTTTACAGCTAATTAATCATCGGGGCGTTTTGCATTGTGCAATTGATGTACTTTCTTATTTTAGGCCTAGGCTTCCGCCTGCCAGATTGGAGACAATTTCCAATACCCGTTGAGAAAATTGCAATTTCATTGCAAATTGCACTTTTCACAGTTTAACGCTTGACAAAGTGATGACGTAAGTAATTGTGCTTTTACGTAAAGTTTACGTTGGTCAGCCTTACAAAGAAGGCAAAATTGGCAAGTAAGAGCGTTGCAGTCGAGTGGTCCGACTCCGAAATACCCTGTACAATTGAGACCAAATACAAACATGCTCTTCAAACTTGTGTCTCTATCTCTTATAGTCTCTGAGATCGACGCGTTCATACATACAGACGGACGTTCGACGCGACTGTTGAAGCTGATCCAGAATGTATAAGGTTGTCAAAAAAGTCTTGCGGTATTTGTATTGAATTTTCAATTGTTCATAAAATTGGTTATAATATTGCGATTTAAGTCAAATATGCGCCGCTTTGTTCGATGATGAGTTCCAAACGAGATGCCAACTTCATAATGCACCTCTTATAGAAGCTCGCTTCCCTATTGGCAAAAAGCTCGGAGAGCCAATTTTCACAGGACTCTCTTGTGGCCAACTTCCGACTACCAAGCTCGTTCGCCATGGACATAAATAGGTGGTAATCACTTGGTGCGAGATCCGGACTATACGGTGGATGCAAAAGAACCTCCCATCCGAGCTCCCGGAGCTTCTGGCGCGTCACCAAAGATGTGTGTGGCCTGGCGTTGTCCTGATGGAAGACAATTCGGCCTCTGTTGATCAAAGATGGCCTCTTCTGCATGAGTGCTGCATTCAAGCGGTCCAGTTGTTGGCAGTACAGGTCCGAATTGAGCGTTTGGCCATAGGGGAGCAGCTCATAGTGGATGATTCCCTGCCAATCCCACCAAACACACAGAAGAACCTTCCTGGCCGTCAATCCAGGCTGGGCCACCGTCTGGACAGCTTCACCGCTTTTCGACCACGACCGTTTGCGCTTCACGTTGTCGTAAGTGACCCACTTTTCATCGCCAGTCACCATCCGCTTCAAAAACGGGTCGATTTTGTTGCGATTCAGAAGCGATTCGCATGCATCCATACGGGCAAAAATGTTTTTTTGCGTCAAGTCGTGTGGCACCCATACATCGAGCTTCTTTTTCAATCCAAGCTTCTTCAAATGGTTTATAACGGTTTGATGACTCATGCCCAGCTCTTGGCCGATGCTACGGCTGCTACTATGCCGGTCTCTTTCGATCAACTCAGCGATTTTATCGCAATTTTCGACGACAGGCCTTCCGGACCGTGGCGCATCTTCGATCACCTCTGCACCAGAACGAAAACGTTGAAACCATCGTTGTGCGGTGGAAATGGAAACTGTATCGGGTCCATAAACTGCACAAATTTTATTGGCAGCATGAGATGCATTTTTGCCTTTATCGTAGTAGTACTGTAAAATATGCCGTATTTTCTCTTTATTTTGCTCCATGTTTGCGACGCTATAACTCACGAACGACTAAAGACAAACAACAATAAATCAAACACGTGTTAGCGCGTGAAAAGAGCTTTCCAAAAAGCTCTAGCATGAACCGATGCGACGAATACAACTAGAACTACGCGCTTGCAAAAACAAGCTTGCGGAAATACCGTAAGACTTTTTGAAGTTGTTTGAGCATTCTGTCCGTCTGGTCTGTCGTCTCTTAGGCGAACTAGTCTCTCAGTTTTAAAGCTATCGAGCTGAAACTTTGCACAGAGTAATAATTTCGGGAACCGACCGGATCGGATGACATTATGCTGCCATAGGAACTATCGGTTGAAAAGTGGGTCTTTGTGAAAAAAACTTTTTTGTTTTAAATGTTAACGGCTCCCATTTCAGCAATTATTAATACTATACGCTTTCACATAGATTAGTTTTTTTTTTTCTCCATCCATTTTAATAGTTAGATGCTGATGGAGTTTTGGCAAAATCGGATGACTATATCTTATAGCTATCATAGTAGCTGTCGAAAAGTGGGTTTTATTTAGAAAAATTGTTTGTTTTAATGCTGGCGTTCTTAAACTCTGATGTAATAAAACATTTGCAAGGGTATAAAAACATCGGCAAGGACGATGTTAGCTTGGCCTTCTCGTTTTATATATACTTTATAGGGTCGGAAATGTATGCAATTGCGAGTGGTTTAATGGTGGTCAAGGAGTTCGAGAATTCTATCTTGAATATGTTAAAAATTCCTTTCAAACTCTCTTAAGGAATTTCTCCTGTTCATAGGTATATTTGACCTGGAAATATTTCACTCTGCAGTGACCGCTGATGATGCTGATGATGATGATGTTGTTTGTTTCCCTGTAGTATGTTTGACGTGCACTTTATTGCTTTTACTTCACTTCTCGCATATCTGGCATGGCCGTGACATTTTTTAACTAAAAAAATGTTTGCAGTTTTCCCTCTTTTTTTTTACATGCCCGTGTAAAAGCAAAAGAAAAACCAAAATCTAAGCTCTTGGCACTAAAAATATTTTATAGTTTTTGTCGCTCAGTTTGGGTGAGCGAGTTATGCATGGCCCTTTTTTTAAGCGCCCTCGGGTTACTGTGACAAATGCATCCCCAGTGAATGAATGCGGCTATATCACACACACCCTTACAGTTAAGACCGCAGGTCTTCAACGGCCTCTGCACCATTTGGCGACAACTGCGTTTTCACTTTTTTATTTTTATGGCAAATGTTGCGGCAACCGCTAACTGCATTTAGGGGCTTTTTGGTCAAAACTTGGGACGAGGTCAAGGCAGGCAAATTTGTGAGATTCTTTTGTTGAGATTTACTGCTGCCACGATTTCAGTTGATCAATGCGCGACTTGT
The DNA here is from genome assembly GCA_018904235.1 of Lordiphosa stackelbergi. Classification (NCBI taxonomy): domain Eukaryota; kingdom Metazoa; phylum Arthropoda; class Insecta; order Diptera; family Drosophilidae; genus Lordiphosa; species Lordiphosa stackelbergi. The sequence goes on along the minus strand of JAEIFU010000231.1, from coordinate 155,240 downwards.
TGCCCCTGTCTGTAATTTGTATTTCTCTCTGCCAAAAAGGTCGCCACGCATTAAAATGAGTGCGTGTTTCTCATAGTTTGCTGTTTACGCGCACTTTCCAAAGATTTATCCCACTTGTCATTAGTTGCGAGCAAAGATCGGGCCCCTCGCTCGGTTAACCATGAAAATTGATTGCGGGCGGCAGCTGCTGGTCTATGTAGTTTTTCATTATTTATTTTTTTATTTTCTTCTTCATGTTTTGCCGGAAGCATTATGTGTATTAATTTTTCTTTTGCTTTCAATACGGTTTTGCGTACATACAGCTTAAATATCTACCGCGGGAAAAGAAACTAAAATATGAAAAAGTAGAGCACAGTTCTTTCCTCAACACTGATGTATGACAACTGCGATGCTTAAATTAGTTCATTGTTGTCCAAAAGCTGTCAAATGTCAACGCCAGCAGGCGGAGAGCCACAAAACACTTAATGAAAATGCCTAATAATAGCATACAAGTGAACAAATACAACAGATTTAAGGAAGAAACAAAGAATTTTTGTTTTACAGCGCATACAGAGAATTAAACGAATCTATTGAGTTATTGAGTTTTTAAGTGTCTTAATCAATAAAGTGTTATAAAATCCTGATCGTAATCTGTTTTCATGGCTAGTACTTTCACTTCTGGTGCCATTAGCTGGTAAAGGTGACGCGTTGTGTAAAAAATTTATTGAAAATACTTTTTATACTCTGTAACAAAGGTACATAGAGTATATTTGGTTTGCACAAAAGTATAACAATCGTCTTGCCCATCCAAATAGATACAGAGCAGCCGCCAAATATGTGTTTGCTTGGAAACTCACTCAGCTGCAAGCTTGCCAGATTTCCTCCATTTGTCCTTCTCAATTGAATATCCAAAATCAATCAAATCTTTTTCATATATTCTTATTTTCATCCAAAGAATTTAATTTTGTACCATTCACTAATTGAAGCAGGTCTTAAGCTTAAACTGTGAAACTTTCAGCAGATGAAGATTAGAAGCCGTCAGAGCTAACATTTTCAATTGGAAAAAAAACTGGAAAAATTGTAAATTCAATTCATTAGGGAAGAGAAAAAGTGAATGTAAATCTAGATTGGAAATTTTTTCGAGAATCTTTAATTTTGCAAAAACAAGATTGAAAAAACATTGAAACGAGATTAAAAATCTGAAAACAAGAATTATCATCTCGCAAATTATCACCGTCCTACAGTTTTCTGTAAAGCTTTAGATAAAAACTTTGATTATAGTTATTGTAAAAAAAAAAAAAAACAATGGCTCGAGAACCACAACCTTCTCGTTCCAATAAAGCTTTTTCATTTCATCCAGTTGCATTAAAAGAACTCAGCTGGCATTGTCTGTGAGATTCTTATACTACGACTAGGGGGCTTCGAAAATTTGTGCGAGGGTTGGTAAATCTCACCCCGAGGTACTAGTTTAAGTCCCAGTACAGGTGTTTTTAATCAGTTATAGAGTTTTTATTCAGAGAGAAAAATTGTTAATAACTTTATCAAACGCAACACAAAAACATAAAAAAAATAACAATTAATATAATGGTTGTGTTGTTTTCTTTTCATACTTAACAATGAGCATTGTTTCATCCTAAAGGCGGTATAAACGCCTTTTCTCCAAGATTGTTGGATTACATTACAATTGAGAGAATTAAGAATATACTCTTGCTTTTATCTGCTTAGTCGATTCCCCTTATTCTCTTTGAAGCTTATAATCTTGATTTTTCCCCAGTGTATAGAAATATTCTTCGACATAGGTTACTAAGGGCCGATTTCTCTTAAGCTCACAGTTTACTCTGCAATTTTTAAGTTTATGTGACATATAAAAGATGAGAAATCGTCCCTTCACAGAAAAGAAAAATGATATGATCTGGGGCTCAATTTTATATTTTTTCATATCAATAAAAAACCGATATGACAAACTTGAAATTGACCTGTTCAAAAATATCAAAGTGAAATTTTTAGACCAATGCAAAATGATATCTTTAAGATCAAATTGATATTGTATAATTTCATTATTAAACAACGAAAAAAAAATATAATACTAATAGCACGAAGTAAATCCAATACAACTATTATGCTTTTTTTATCGAAGTAATATTATTTATTGTTTTGTAGAAACAAAATAATAATGAATCTATAATTTCTTGACCCCGCCTTGGCTGGGGATCGAACTCGGGACCACTTGCACGTCACAAATTGGCATGGTATCTTACCGCACTGCTCTATCGGGCATGAGTGGATACAAATCGCGGAAAGCCCACTTATACATTTCTGTACTTAGCTTGAAGCTCCAATTTGCAACACCATCTGTCTCTTTCCTTTTCGCATTTTCTATACATCGCATTCTTATTGTAAGAGTTTCGAAAATTAAACAAATAATAATCTTTTAATCATACCCAGTTCTCATTAAAAATGGGAAAAAGGGGATCAGAAGATGTGCAAATGTATGTAACAGCCAGAAGGAAGCAGCTCCGACCCCATAAAGTATATATATTCTGATCAGCACAACAGCCGAGTCGATTTAGCCATGTCCGTCTGTCTGTCTGTATGAACGCGTCGATCTCAGAGACTGTAACAGATAGAGCCACAATTTTTGGCATGCATGTAGGTGTATACTGTACCCAGATCAAGTTTGCTCCAGATTTGGCAAATTCCTCCTCCGCTTCTTCTTCTAACCACGAAAACTGTCAGAGCTACAATTTTAAGCTTGAACCTAGTGACTTAAGGGGGTATTCTCCATGTCGAGACTGTTTAATGGACCTTTTTTAAAAAAATCTTATTTGAAAACGCAAAGAGTTTTTCCAATTCTGTTTTTTTATAATGTTACAAACAGATTAAAGTAAACAAACAAATTTTTACTGCTTCGATGCGAGGGCTGTTCGAAAAGTTATTGGCCTTCAAAGTGGGTGTCCAAAAAAAGTTATAGTGCTGGCGGCCAGGAGTCCACGTCTCCAGGATGCTTGAAATGAAAAGTAAAAACGGGGTTATAATCAGTATAGATGTAATTCTGGTCTGAACCTCGAAAAAAATTTTTTGATTTTTTTGACAAAAATGGCGGCCATTAAAAAATGAAAATTCGATTTTGGGCTCTTTTTTGTAGTTTAGTGTAAAAAAAAAAATAGTAAAAATTTTTTAAAACTATGATTGAGGTTCAGACCAGAATGTTGACAATTCTGCGTCGATTTCAGCTTTAATCATCAAAATCGGTTCAGTGTAACTGAAAAAATCATGGCCGCCAGTTCGAAAAACGTGGTTTCGAGATACAAACGCGTTTAAAGTTTGAAGTAACTTTTTTGGGGGAAAAAAAAAAAAAAAAAAAAAATAAAAAAATGCAGTTCTAGAATGGTGACAATTCTGCGTCGAATGCATATTATTTCATCAAAAAATCGGTTAAGTAGAACTTGAGAAAAGTGTCTTGGCAGTCGAAAAAGTTGCTTTGAAAGAAACCAAAATATTACTGATGGTATATACTTACAGATATTAGTCGGCGATGCCAGCTGCATATAGCGGACCTTCCTGATCTTAAAAAAAACTGTTTTCGTAGCAGCTTTTTCTGCTCTGCGTGCGATAGTCTGAGCATTGTGTGGCATAGCCTTCCGATAATTATCGGTTAAACGTCAATTAATCTTGTATTTACTGGGAAATTTCTTGTTTTCGGGGGTATAAAAATAAATTAATATTTAATAAAAAATCCATTTGGGGCGCAACACTTAACTCTACAAGCTACTGAGAAGTGCAACAAAATAAAATTTAAAAAGAAATTTTCCAATACCAGAGCCGGCTTATTATACATTAAAGAAGCCAATATCTGTCTTGATGGAGCAAAAATAAAAAAAAAAAATATAAAATAATTTTATTTTTGGAAAAAAATTATTAAAAAAAAATATAAAAAAATAAATTTAAATTAATTGAATGATTATGAACAATCTACTTGAGAGAAAAAGAGTTGACATTTACCCGCGGTTCTCTTGTATTTAATTTCAAAGTTTAAATTTTTCTAATACAAATATATTGTGGAATAGCATGTGCTTTTCGAATTATGTTTTTTATTTAAAATAAATTTCGAGGCTCAATGCGCGTTTTTCTTTAGGTGGTTTTCCCAGAAGACAATGTGAGATGTTCACTGCAAAATGAATGTTACGGCCATGTAAGAACATAAATAATTTTTCCATACATACCGCTCACAAGGGATACGCTTAAGATCCTTCTACCGTGTGCTCTTTATCCAACCCATCCTCCTCCTCATTCAATCCTCCCACCGATTCCCTTCTTTCTTCACCGCTTTCTCTTCGCTCAATCCTTCCACCGCTGCCTTTTATCCCTCTTCCTATGTAATAGTTTGTTAAATGTTATAGATGTAACGAGGAAGCGGTTTTGCGCCTCGGTTTTTCGCCGCGGAATTTTCCATCCTCGTGTTTGGTGCATCTATTTATGATCTCTTCAAAATGGACATGTTCATCAATAATATTTCCTTCTGAGGGGTTCATTAAGGCGCCCAATGGCCAATAAAATCTTATATAATACGCTCTTGGTGCTCTTTAAAAATAGTATGAAATTTTGAATCTCTCCAAATATCTCAGGTATTGGTCCTTTTTTCGGCTAAAGTGGGCAATGGCATCCTTTGCATTCCGCTGTCCATCGAGGAATCAAAATTTTTAGGCCAAAATGGACCTATACTAAACATTTAGAGAATCTCATTGCAATCTTCCACTATATCAAGGCCACCTCTTCTTTAGAGAGTGATTGATTAAATTGCTGATGTTACTCGTTTGGATTTTTTTTTGTTGCATATTATGCACTTGTCAAAACTTCCCATTGAGAATACCACGTTTTCGTTTTCACCCAATTTGTTTTCAATGAGCTTACAATATTTATAATTTCATTTAAATCTTTTTCAACCTTCTCATATACTCTGATTCATCTTTTGGAAATAAAAATTTAAAATTCCGTTTAAGTTCAATACATTAATTTCCTGAACATTCAAAATATGCCCAAATAAGCAATTAAATAATATTCAAAGCTCTTTTAATTTACGATCTACACAAAATGCATGACGGAGCCAGCGATGATGAGATGAGTCGATGACGTCTATTTGCTCCATTGTCAAAAGCTATATCGAAACAGTTTCAGTTGGTTTTTTGCATACTTTTAATATCTCTTTGCCACAATAAATTACATTATAAACCAAAAATATAAACAAAGCGAAATGTAAAACTGGGGATTTAGTTTATTCAAGCAATGTGGATGAATCATATTTCGAGTTTCGCTTTTATACAACATTTTGTTGTTTTGTTTTGACTTTGCCATTCGGAAGGTTAATGTACCGAAGCACTACGTAACCCGAGTTATTGTTGTTATTCATTGAATTTTTTCCCCGATTATGTGGGTTAATTAAAATTTTGAACTTTTTTGCCAAAGCCTGACCTGAATTGGCAGGGGGGACGGAGAGTAGAGGAGCCCAGCCATTAGACAAATTGACAGGCTGCATTCTCTGTCAGTTTGCGTTTTAGCAATATTAAAAACATTTGCATAATTAATGGCCTGAAATAGTTGTAGCTCTGCCAGAGCCAAAACCATTGCAATTATGTTTTGGGCTAAACAATGACAGTTGCAGTCGGAAATATTTAACCGGGCAAACCGGAAGCGGACCAAATACTGGCAAAGAATAATGAAAATATGTCTTAGTTCGACTGGGACTCCTTTGGGCCTTATAATTATGATGCCATTTTTCATTGTAATGTTGTGAGCTAAAATAAATGACTTCCGTTTGGTATTTTCCCGTTTGCCTGCCCGTCTCCAGGTCGTGCGTAAAAATGAACATTCTGTGTTGAGTTGCGTGGCAAGTTGCTTGGAAAGAGCTTTCGTGGTAGCGGATGTGGACCTGCCCACCGTGGACCAGTGGGAAAATGAATTGAAAGCTGTCCACAGGGTGCTTAGGATGGTTGATGGGATTCTTGATTGAGGAGGCTTTTTCCTAGCCTAAAACTTAGCGGCGTCTTAAGTAGGCAAGCTCTAAAAATAGTTGCAAAAATAGTCTAAGCAATACATAAATTACTTTGCAATACCAATCCAAACCCATAGTAAGAAATATAGAAACAAAATTTAGCTTTGGCAACGTCGGCGCTTATATACTCTAAAAGTTCACATGATTTAATATTTAGTAAAAATTGTTACTCATACATTCCCAACACTTACAACATTATTTGTTTTTAAGAATAAATCATAATTAATTAAAGAAATCTATAAGGTTAGTAGTAGTAGTAGTAGTAGTAGTAGTGCTTTATTTTATTCACAAAATATGGTTTCAAAGTGTACATAGTTGGTGACCTACAATCCCAATAGCCACACACTCGTACTACACTCGGATTCCCCGCTCGTCGCGAGATACCGAATCGTTCTGAGGTTGTGACTAAGGTAGGGTTACAGATTTGAATAAAATAACATAACTCAGCTTTGGCTTAAAGCCGTCAGCTGTTGCGATAACTATATGCTATAATACAATTTGTTTACCTAGGCGGTTTAGGACTATACTAAAAATCTTCAGACATTATACGATTTCTATATGTTGATGCTTCTACAAGAAATTTAAAAAGAATATTCCAATTTTCTCCGTTTAGAATTTCAATGGCTCGTTGTTCACCTAATTCTCCTTGCTTCCAATATACCTTTCTAATTTCCTGTAAAATTGGGCAAACTGCAATGAAGTGAAACGTGTCTTCTTTAGCGTTTAAATTGCAGAGGGTGCAGATGGCTTCCGTGTCGTTGACATATGGGCGGGAACGTAGGTTCAGCATTTCACATCTAGCTCTGAATACAAATGATATTAGGCTAAGGCTGTTGTTGTCGTGAAAATAGTGGTTTTCCCCCAATGAGTAGCTTAGTTGTCTGTAAAGTATCCTCGTCGAGCTGCTCCTAGCTTGCTGCATAAAATCAGAGTGAGATTTTTGAACGGTTCCTTGCAATATTATTCGATGAGATCTCTCCCACGTATTTGGATTAGTCAACTCCAAATTAGCATTAAATTCTTCTGCAAGTGTTCTCCATGTTTCGAAGCACTGGCTTCGACTCAACAGCAGGGATTTGGCAACAACGGAAGCTAAGCGGGTTTCAGGCATTTGAAAAATTTTCCTTATATAAGAAAAATGTAATCCTAGCGTTTGGGTATAGAGGGTCGAAAGTCCAGTTTCCACAAATAGGGCATAGTTCGGAGTATTGCGTGGTAACCTAAATATTTTCTTTATGAAAAATCGAAGAAGCTTCTCCACTTCATCATATTCAAGAAAACCCCAAACCTGTGCAGCATATAGCATGATTGACCGAACAGTGGCTTCAAACATTCTATATTTCACACTTGGTAGTACGTTTGGTTTTCCTAGCAGCGTATTCCATGTACAGTTGAGGGCCTTGATAGCATCTCGAAGTTTCAGCTGAAGATGAGTTTTAAAGGACATGTTGGACGTGACGGTAACTCCCAAGTACGTAAACGCTTTGACTCGTTCGATTTCACATGTGTTCAGGTACCAGATTTTTTTTTTTTTTTTTTTTTTGGAGGTGTTATTTAATTGGTATAATTTTTTTTTTTTTATCCCCCCCAATTTTTGAAAAAGAGGTCTTCATTCAGACACCCCTGTATTGACACCAGTGTTGTTTTTTAAACCAGTATGAGAGCTGTGTGCCATCCCACACAGCCAATAAAAATTAAAGGATACACCCAGATTGCTTAATTTATATTATATAAGGCTTCTTCTGTTGACGGTATCAAAGGCAGCTTTGAAATCCACAAAACAAAGGTATAGTTTTTTCTTTACGGCCAGAAACGATGATGTTAGGTTTGTGAGTACGAATATGCTATCCACAGTTGAGTAGTTTCTTCTGAATCCAAACTGAAATTCGCTTAGCTTGTTATGTTTGATTACCCATCTCTCAAGCCAGGAGAAAAGCACCGATGCAAATATTTTAGAAATTGAGATTATACAGGAGACTCCGCGGTAGTTCGCAGCTTCATTTGGATCACCTTTTTTTAAAAATAGGAAAAATAATGCTCCTTTTAAAGCTTGCAGGATGAGTTTGGATGTAAAGAAATTATCATTACATTTACCATTACAGTTTTTTGGGTACTTAAAAATTGGATTGCAAAATTACAATTACAATCTGGGCTGCAAACTGGTTCGTAGTTGATTAGCTCTGGAGTCTGAAGCTGAACCGGAGCAGAACTAATTTTTCTTCCCGAATCCGGTAGGTTCTTGAAACAGCGTGTCGACCTCTTTGTTGTGGGTGTGTTTTTTTTTAAAAGTTATGAAGAAATATATAATATATTGAGAACATGAACTGATCGGTTGCGCAGTCGAATCCGTTTCTGTCAGAAATTAGTCGGCTGTTTGCTCTTACTTTCGCACTCTAAGTGCCGTCTCGCTCTAACCACTGTGTTTTCCTATGCGGACAAAGAGAATCTCAATGGGGACTATTGCTAACACCGCTTAAAATTGAGCAGCTTAAAATTTGTTCTCAAATACTCATTGTTCCATGACTTATTGATCTGAAACCTGCTAAAACGTTCGATGATCCAAGATCGAGTATTATATTACCAAGCCTCTAAACTTGTGTTTCAATTTACGTAAATATTTCCTGAACAAAATTATTCGGAAGCCCGAACCTGTTCAGCGACCTTCTGAACCCGCTCCGTGAACCCGAACCCAAAGTTTTCGGGTTTTCGAACCCCGGAGTGAATCCCGCCGATTTTTATTACAATTTTTATTCATTATTAAACTCTGGAGCAATACTATAGCCGCTTGTTGGGCCAGCACCTCCGATACATATACAAGACTCTATTTACATACGACAGTCACAGGCTGCCACGATTCCTTTCTCAGTTGGTGCTTGAGAAAAATATTTTCTGGGCAAAAGAGCTAGGTACACTGTGCTCGCTGCATAACATATAACATAACACAGGCATGCGGAACTCGTGCGGCAAAAACTAAGATGCGAAGGGAGAATCTACAAAGAGCTCGACCATAATGTTGGCAAAAAATATGCACAAGTGGATACTAGGACAGTTATATATTATAGATATTGTTAAATGGAAATAGGTTTGTTACAGGACGGACAAATAAATGCGAATTGTGCAATACAAATGAAATAGAGGACATCAACCATTTCCTGGGCACAGAGCACTATATTTTAATCAACCTGTGCTAAGTCCGAATCAGGTCATAGATATTTTTTAATGATGCGAGCACAGAGTGGGCATCAATCGATTGAAATTTTTAGTTAGTTGATTAGTCAACTAAAATTTTAGTTGATTAAATTCAACTTGATTAAATTTAACTTTAACTCAACTTGACTAAAATCAACTTGACTAAATTTAACTTTAACTCAACTTGACTAAAATCAACTTGATTAAATTTAACTAAAGTTAAATTTAGTTGATTGAATTCAACTAAGTTGAAAATTTCAATCAAAGTTACATTTTCAACTATTGTTTCATTTACAAATCAATGTACATTTTGATTTATGAAGTAATTATGGAAACCAACAATTCAAAAAAACTCTGTGCGATTTTTGATGGGAGTCGTTATCGACGGACGCAGTCTCGGTTGCATTATGTACTCGATGCCAAATGCGAATAAGGGGACATCATTCCAGCTCGTCAAATTTTATAAGCCATTTGAAAAGAAAGCATGGAAAGCATTTGTGGCCTTGAAAAGCAGTTTCTTAAGCATTTAGCAGTTTTGTTACCATGGAGATCCGTTAGCTGTGAATTGCGCTTATGCATTAATATTAATCCTGGCATGATTTTCCGCTTGGTAGAAGGTAGAGTTTGTTTGGATATATAACGTTTTCTGATCCTCTTTGGTATTTTTCTGCAATTTAATGATTTAAACATTCTTTATGATCTTGACTATTGTTTGTACCATTGGTCATCAATGGTATTAACCGCTGATTAATATTGCCATAATCATGGTTATATATGTAGTTGTGTGTGGTCATTTCGGGGCTTAAAAATCAATTTCTTAAGCATTTAACGATTTTGTTACCATTGCGATCAATTATCCATGAATTGTGCTTATACATTGATCCTGGCATTATTTTCCGCTTAATTGCCATTAACGTTTTTCATTCTCACCATTTTTTTTAGCCTTTTTGCCATTCTTTTCGCGATTTATTAAGTCGTCAGTCACATTAAATAGGTTTAAATTACTCACCTACCACAAAGTCTGTAACTTATATCGTGTTACGGAGTGTACTTAACTAAAAATCATATACTAGTAAAATCAACTTTGCAATAGTTGAATTTAGTCAAGTTGAATATTCAATCAAGTTGATTTTAGTCAAGTTGATTTTTAGTCATGAATAAAATTCAATCATTCTAAAAGTTGATTTTTAGTCATGAATAAATTTCAATCATTCTAAAAAGTTAAGTTGATCAACTATTAGTTTTCAACTTTCAATCAAGTTAAAAAATCCCACTCTGACTCTAGAGTTACTATAAGCCGCAAAATATTATTTCTTATTCTGTGTTTGCTGGCGGCGAACTTTTTTGGCGTAGACTCGGTTGAGTAACTATTTGTAATAAATTCGTAGATATGCCAAGTGGGCCAGTGCTGTCAGATGTCGAGAAATGCCAATTTCTGGAGCTTAAAAGTGAAGGAATTGCTCTTTTCGTGAAATCGGGTGAAAAATTGGTCGCTCTCACAAAGTTGTGCGAAATTTTTGTAAATACCGAACTGAATATAAAAAAAAGCACGTAGGACGTAAGCGAGGATAAGTCAGCGTGCCAAAGCGCCGATTAGTGAGTGCTGAAAGCAATTCATTAAAGATCGCTAATGCGTCAGCGGCTGAATGTGGCCTAAACAGTGTCACAGCTGGACCGTTGCACGGCCTTTAATGAAATCTGGAAAAATAGTGCTACGATTCTTTAAGGTGGCAGCAAGGTTACTGGATCGCCATAAAGAAGCCCGGATCAAAATCGACAAAGTTAATGGGAACTCTGCAAATAAAAGTTTTTATTGGGCAATGTAAATATTAATTTATCTTGCTAGATCATTTTCTCGGTTGGAAACAGTTTAATTTGGACGGTCCTGATGAGTTTCGCACTTATTGGAGGGATTTAGAGGAAGAAACCTCTGTAATTTTCTGTGAAAGTTTTGAGGAGGCTTAAGGTTTTGGGCTGCGTTCTGGTGAGTGGATGATAGGAGCTGGCATTTCCAAGCACTCATATCATCTCAAGGGAATACGAGGACATTTTTCAAATGAATTTGTTGCCTTTTCTTTGCGGTCGAAAGCATCTAAAGTTCATTTTTCAACAGGACAGTTTCGGCTTGTTATTCCAATTGTTACAAACATAAGAATAATTCTATCATACTCAAAGAGTATAATTAACGCACACACACATACACATGTAGAAAAGTGGAAAAACGCATTAGGCCATTCTATGAGTATTTGCAGCATTTTGTTTGAGTCTTTTGTTTGGTTTCATTTGTGTGTATAAATTTCCATTTTGCACTCCTCCCACCCTCTACCCCTTGCTATTCATCTATTGTTTGTTGCAAGCTGGCTGACTGGCTGGGCAGTCTTTTGAGCGCCATAATTGGGGCTGTCATATTCTACAAGAAACTGAACTGTTTGGGGAGGGGTGGTGGTGCATGATGCAAAACAAACAATGCCAAGGCAGAAATCAGCAACGCAATACAAAAGGAAGCGACGCCCCAAGCCAAAATAGCCAAACAAGCTTAAACACAACCGATCCTAGCTGTGTGCAGTCCATTATGAGTCCTCTCTATGCGCAAACATTTTTATTATTATAAGAAAAGATTGCAGCCTTGGCTAATATTCCGCTAAAGTTTATTAGCAAACAACGACCAACATAAAAACAACACAGTTTGTGCAATGTAATTTCATAAAAGCACAAAAACGATTTGCCACTCGTTGACATTTCTGTCGTTTGAAGAAGAGGCAAAAATCTGTTGTAAACTCAGAGCGAGACAAGGCAGCTTGCAACTGTTGCAAATATATCGAGGTCACCTAATAATATGGCCAATCACCATCATCATCGGCTGGGAGTCAACCACAAAAGACAGTTAGTTGTGTTTCCATTGCATTATGCAATCAACAATTGTCAGGTTTTGTTTTTTTTTGGTATTTTTGTGTAATGCGCAGATTTTTTTTTTATTTCCTTTTTGGTGGACCAAATGCCTTCTCAATGCTATAATTTATCAAAAATGTTCAATGTTTTTTTGCTTGTATAAAATGTGCATTGGGTCGTGACTCATACATTTTTTATGAATTCCGCCGACATATGGTCCTGGAAACTGAAGATTTACTGATGACAGTTTGATTGGAAACATTTACAATGGGCTGAGTGAGGCGGAAGTGGAACAGTTTTAATGCTATTTTCTCTTTTAGGTCGTTTAAAAAATGGAGGTTAATGTTGAAAAAAAGATATTAATGTCAAGTAAGATGTCTTTCGTGGCAACAATAAAAGTCATAGAAACTTCTTTCTTTTGAAAGTGCTGTTTAAAACTAATTTTAAGACTTATAAATTTTATTTCATAATAATTCTGCAATTCTGCAAAAGGTTTTGGTCAGTCTTCCGTACTTATCTTAAAGTTGCCTTAGACTTAAAGTTTTGGTTTAAACTTTGGTTTATACCTAATTTGGATGTAAACATTTTGACATACAAAAGTACACAAACAATTTTATATTTGTATTCTAAAACTTCGAGAAGTCGTAATTCCTACTAAACGAATCCAGAAAATACCTTTGAATCCGGGGTTCAAACGTGTTGGAAACTTTAAGAATCGGTTCTCGGACCGGTTCTTTTTTTACCTTGATTTATGATTCTAATTTGGTTGCGAATTTTTCAATAGCAAAAAAATTAAAAACGAGATATGTTTGATAAATTCGGCCTTGCCCGACATCCATATACCCGTTACTCTGTGGATATAATGTCAATTAGAGTATACTAAACAAGGTAGGCCCACTCGCTCTCTCACAACTCTTTATATTTGTGTCAAGAGAGCGAGAGAGTAATATTTCAATACAAAGCCTACGGGTCCTCAAGATCAGAGACACCCAAGTCTGTCTTTGATACCATACAAAGGCCTCCGTCGGTGCAGCTAGAGAAGATTAAGAGCAAGGCGAGTGCCACATTGGATCGCATGGCCATACTGCAGCAACGTTATCGCCAGCAGAAGGCTCAACAGGAGCTGGGAGCCAGTGAACAGGTATGTGTCATAAACTCATCAGACATATTCCTTTGATGTCTTCCCCTCATATCATGTGTCTCGTATAACATCTACACTCAGTGGAAAAAAAAAACAAATTAAAATCAAGTAAAACTTTACAATAAATAACAATTAAAATCAAAATAAGTTTTTGTGACGAAATTAACTTCTCTTTAAAGTAATTCAAATAATATCGCACTTGATTTTAGATTTGGTGTTGACTTTCCTGAGTGTCTTGTTTCTGTCTCGTCTTGTCTCTCCTTTCTCTCTCTCTCTCTTTGTACATTCCCCTCGCAGAATTTGTTTAATGGCGTCAACTTTGAGCATTGGTCAAACATTTCACCATCGCCCTCGCATTTTCGTTCCGGCAGCATGTCATCTGGTTTGAATTCATCACATTTTGATCTATCGGATGATTCACACAATTTTCACAATTCCCTACAACAACAAATGCTTCAACGACAGGCCGCTGGCTCCCAGCGACGACAGATGAGCACCTCGGTATTCAATTTGAATTCAATGAATCGACGTCCTCTGGCAGAGACACAGAACGGTGGTGCTTGGATGGCCAATCAGCGTATGCAACAGGTGAGCTGGGCTTTGAGATGTTTTACAATTTTCATTTTTCCCAAAGGCTCTAAGTTTTAATGTTTTAGTCGAAACTTGATCTAAGAAAATGTCTTGATTTCCCCATTTGTCAACGTCTCGTTTTGTATCACTTCAACAAGTCTACCAAACGGTCCACAACTGAAACTTTTACAACCAGTTCGGCTTAGGCTAATTAGGTCTATCAAGCCGGACTATATATTTATAACCCCCGATCCCGAACAACACGAACCGGACCCCATCTATTTAGAAGAGTCCTGGAAGAGTTCGCTATGAAAGATCAGCAAAAAAAAACAGATTTCCCGGTTCCAAACCTTGAGGCCCTCTTCTGGTCTACAACATTTATTTTTCAATTTTTTTTATATTTTTTAGCTTAGACATTCAAAAATATTATCTTATAAGGATTTTTCAAAATTCGCAATACTTTAGAAAATATAGCCTTTTTTGTCGACCAATGTGTTCACAAATACAAGTAATTTTCAAATTACTTCAAACTTTTAACGCGTTTTTCTCGAAACCACGATTTTCAAAATAATGCCCACGTTTTCTCAAGTTCTACCAAACCGATATTAATGATGTAGGGCTTTATGCAGAATTAACGTGGCTGTCGTCCCTACCTCAATCTTTGAGAAAAAAAGTTTTTGCTATTTTTTTTTTGTACACTGGACAGTAAAAAAATGGTCAAAAATCGATTTTTCGTTTTTGAAAGGCCGCCATTTTTTCAAATTCTATTTTATTTTCATAATTCTGCTACGGACGATTAGTGCATTCATACATACTTACCAACTTCCCATCTTCCGTCTTAATTTCTGATAATTGTAACTCCCAGAAACGTGGGCACCATCGACACATCTTTTTTTGGAAGAGCCCACTTTGGATCCCGAGAACTTTTTGAACAGCCCTCGCATTCACAAATTTTTTATTTTATATCTTTTAAAATGAATTGTTAAACCAAGAAAGAATATCAAAATCTCTTCCCGAATTCTTTCCACGAATTTTTAAAAACAAGTAAAATTTAGCTCTCTAGATTAGAAGAGGGCCTTAAGAAATTACTCATCAGGGAAAGATAAAAATGCAAATAAAACGAGAAGGCCAAGCTAACTTCGTCTTTGCCGAGAGTTTAAGAATGCCAGCATTACAACAAACAATTTTTCTAAATAAAACCCACTTTCAACCGATAGTTTCTATGACAGCTATAGGATATAGTCATCCGATTTTGATCAAAACTTCCAAATCTGTATAAAAGCGTATAATATTAATAATCGCTGAAGTGAGACACGTTTACATTAAAAACCAAAAAAATTTTCTCATTAAAACCCACTTTTCGACTGATAGTTCCTATGGCAGCTATAAGATATAGTCATCCGATTTTAACAAAAACTTCCAAATCTATGTGAAAGCGTATAATATTAATAATAGCTGAAGTGGGAGACGTTAACATTAAAAACAAAAAAGTTTTTCTCACAAAGACCCATTTTTCGACCGATAGTTCCCATGGCAGCTATAAGATATAGTCATCCGATCCGGTCGGTTCCGACATATTAGCAGTGTGCAGTAAAAGGAAGACTCTGTGTCTTCCAAAGTTCAAAGTTTCAGCTCGATAGCTTTAAAACTGAGAGACTTGTTTGCGTAGAAACAGACAGACAGACGGACAGACAGACGTACAGACAGACGGACGGACAAAGCTCAATCGACTCAGCTCGTCACTTTGATCAAGAATATATATAGTTTATAGGGTCGAAAATGAATATTTCTATGCGTTGCAAACTTCTGGGCAAAATTATAATACCCTTTGCAAGGGTATAACAATACGATGGTAAACGGACCTCAACAGACGAAGAGCCATCAATAAGAATTGCTTTTGCACATATTCAGTTAAATTTTGATGGGTCAAATATTGCGGAGACCACACATATGATCTGTACTCAAGAACCGTTGGGACAACATGAGAGTGAAGAATCTTTGTCGTATAGGAATCGTCAAGTTTCTTCGAACAATGCTGAATAAACCCATGAAAACTACACTCAAAAAAACCTTAAATTCAACATTTTCATTGGTAAATTCACCAATTTCCGTCTTTGATTCTCGCCCAAAAGTTTTCCATTATTTCACAGATAGCAAGTGCGTAAAATTCTGTAGTTGGCTGAATGCCCACCTATAGTTGTTTGTTTTGTTTACAACTTTTAATTGGCGGAAAATTTAAAGCACAAACAATTTCTATAATAAATTAATGTGTTTTGCAAAAAGCGGTAGTGGCACCTATGGATCAACAGTGTTAGGTTAATCCTTACTTGCGGTGAAGATCCAATACGGGAAGATATAAAACGTAAAGAAATCGCAAATACATAAAAGGTTTTAACATTTCTAGTGACCTTTATTTGTAATTTTTCAATAATTTGGTCCAATAGGCAATTGATGCTCTATGGACACGAGGTGGGAAGGGGCTGAATCCACTATTTGGGCCATGACATCTCGTTGATATGTACTTATAATAGAACGGCATAGATAAGAAGATGAAATCCACGAGTTGCGGTGCCATTGAAGTCTTCCACAATTGAATCACTTAGTGCTGGGACAAAGTTCCTCATCATCAGCTAACTTGTACGAGAAGCTATTGGTTTTGTAAGAGAGAAATTAACACCTATTTTTATATATGTAAGGCAAGCACACACTTTTTTGCGCCAAGTCTGACAAAAAACGACTTGTGTGGAGCTAACTTTATATCGCTGACTCGTTGCGATACGCCACCATCGCTTCCACTCTTGGCGTGCTTAGCACTCCATCAGCGTAAGCTGTCCTTTGACAAATCCCAAGCAGCGTTGCAATGTTCTCGGCTAAAATAAAATCAAACAAATGTGAATAACATAATTAAACAAAATAATTAGAATATATTTACCATTCTTTCCAAGGTCTATACAATTTTCAATATTTCGCGTTTATTTAGTTTGCTCAATAAGTGTCCTAACTGGGTAAACGTAAACTAAAAATGAACCGACAAAACTATTTTTAGGAAATAATCAGATGCTAGTAATATCGATTAGAAAAATTTCAATTATCTTTATCTCAAGCATATTAATAAAATAAACATAATCGTCCCATTTATGGATTCTAGGTTCGGTTCGAGTCGGCTTGCAAACTTACTTAATTTACATGAACCTGCATCCTGCATCAAAGATCTTTATTGATATTGTGATGGAGAACTTCAAAACTAAATACATGTACTATAATTCAATTCTCATTTGAAAAAATCCCTGAATAAATCAATTTGTTTATGAGAGGAAAAGTTGGACTTCCAAATTTTCCAAAACTCCCACCAAAACCACTTCAAAAAAATTTGAGATTTAAAACCGGTTTTGTACTAGATTTGAACTCTAAACACAAAACTTGTGGGGGTGAATTTGAAAAATGGGTGAATGTCTTCATTCTGAGATCAGGCTGTTTTCTCTAAATGCACTCATAAAAAATCCAAGACAAACTATAAAGTTTGACCTCTATTTTCCAGGCCCAATCCATGGCCCAGCTGAATTGTGCAGGCTGTCAGAGTCATCAAAAAGGTGCCTGGCCTCAGCCTCATTCTCATATGCAGCAGCAACAACATCCCGATGACTGGTCTCACTTTGGCTCGCAACAACAGTTTAATCATTCGAATCTTTCTCTAAATATGGGTCCAGGATACTTGCCACAACAACAACATCATCCGCACTATCCACATCCACCTCCGGTATTTATGACCCAAAGAGGAATGATGCCCAATGTATATCCTGGAGCACCACCCGGCTATCCTTTAATGCATCCAGGTGGGTTGAAAAATTAAGCTAATTAATATGGCTTAAAATTGAAATTATCTAAATTCCAGGTGTTATGGGCATGCCGCCACCTCGCGCTGCTTCCAGACCTCGTTACGCTGCCTCGCCCACACACAGTCGCAAATCTCTATCCATGCGTCGCAAACGCAGCAGCTATGTAGATGATGAGCTGACAGATGATGAGGACTCCGATCAAGATGATCGTCGTTCTCTAGTTTCAAATCGTTCGGGCATGACAAGCGCCTCCCGTTCCCACCATCAACATCATTCAAGACCAAGACGCTTGTCGAGTGCTTCTCAGCTGATTAACAATAATGATGAAGTCGATGGCAGGCAGCAGAGAGAACGTCGTGATCGTCGGGGCTCCATAGCCAAGTCAGTGCAGAGTGAGTGGTTGCCCGAGAGAAGAGATTCAAATGGGGGGACCTTAAAAAGAAGTTCCGTTGAGCCAACCAAAACTAGTCGCATCTATTCGGATTTGGAATCCGAAGGCTCGGGAGCAAGAGCCTTGGTTCAGGCCAAAATACAGCAGAAACTGCAAGAAGCGGATCAGCATAAGTCCAAAAAATCAGAGCACAAGCGCAAGCCAGAGATGAAGGATGAGAATACCCAAGCAGCGGCTGTGGTGCAAAAGGTGGTGCCAGTTGAGACTAACAAAGAAGAAAGCGCCTCGGAGTATGAAGAGGTGGTGGAGGAAGTCACCGCCTCGGAAAGTGAGGCAGAGCCGGTAAAAAGTCCCGAAGTCGAAGTCGAAGTGGAAGCCGAAGCCGATGATCTGGGTCCACCGCCCTCTACACCAGATCATGAATGGGAGTGTGAGTTCTGCACTTTTGTCAACGAACCGAACATAAAAATCTGCTCCATATGCTGCAAAACACCCAGCAAAACCTCCTCAGCCTCCAAAGAAGCCAACTAAAATAGAGTCCAAGCCTGTAACTCAACCTGAGCCACTTAAACCGAAAGAACCAGCCGTCAAAGCGGAGGTTAAAGTCGTGCGAAAGCCGTCCCTTAAAAAAGAAAAACCTCAAAGCATTACAAACGCTCCGAAAACAGCAGCTACCCCAGCCAAGACCAAATCGAGTACCACCCCCTCTAAGATCGCAACTCCCACCAAGAAGGCTGCGCTGAAAACCTCTTCGGAAAACGAATCGGATAATTCACTGGCCAAAAGTCTCCTGCATAAAGGTAGGCTACAAAAAAGAATCTCATTTTTTGAGGGCACCAAGGCCTAGAAAACGAAATCACTCCAACTCAATTCAAGACTAATTAAAACTTAATGTAAACACTCAACTGTAACTCCCACAATTAACGCATTTATTTAAGTAACTGAAATACAAAAACCTTTACTAAAACCACATTGAGTTTGTTTGATTTGTTTGTTCCATTGGTGCCCTCCCCTCCTCGGCTCTAGTCATCAAAAAGCCTGTCTCATCCCCATACCGTTCCAGAATCCGTTGAGAATATATGGAATACACTGGATGAGAGCATACAGGCGCAAGCCGAGAAGGTGCTAAAAAAGCACAACAGACTTCCTCAACCGTAGAACAGGAGCCCTCTCGCGAAATGGGAACCTCGCCGCCACCGCAGAGCATTTCGACTCAAGTAAAGAACTTTATCACAATCACAAGAGTCTATTGGGCTAATTTTAGTTATATTGCAGACTTATGATGCTTTGCCTTTTGGCTCACAATCAGAGGAACCTACAGCTCCAGTTGTGGCTGAGCGTTTTAAGACCCCCGAGCCAGCCAAAATGGAGCAACGTCCTTACTACCGCAGTAGTTCACAATTGCCACAGGAGAATCACAATGAACGTTATCGCAGTACCAATGATTTGAGATATAATAATGAGGGTTATGCCTTGGATCATTACAATTCGGGTCAAGTGACGAGGCGACCAAATTTTATCAATGAATTGCGAGTGCTGCAACATGTAAGTCAAGCGAAAGGATGTTAGTTTTAAGCTGGACTTAAGAAGATTTGTAGTGAGTGATTACAAGCCGGAACGATCATGGAGATACAAGAATTCTTGGGATGTATGTGTTCGTCTCGAACAGTGCATAGCTGCGCAAAAAACTGACTCTCAAAATTTTAAAAAAATTTAAAAAGATGAAAAAGAGACAATATAAGTGTTAAACGAAGTAGAAGATAGTATGTTAATCATTATCAAGGCCGCAAATCTCAGAAATTCTAGGAAAGGTTCTATCCGGGATTTAAACCTGTTTCAAACCGAGGTTCGGTTCAGGACCGGTTTGCAGCCTTGATAAGAATACTAATCTACTTTAGCTGAATAGCTTTATAAAAAAGGCAATGCTTTGTATTTTTGGAACAAAAACATTGATGTGAAATCGTCTGTACGGTAAAAATCGATTAAATAACTAATTCAAAGCAAACTCAGAATTTAGTTATAAGTTTTATGAGTAGTAAAGAGCTTGGGTCGTGGTTAGCTAATTTCCCAGCCTTCATCATCTTTCCCATTTTGTCGCACAACTATTTTATCTTGGTTTTCCCAAAGAATCTATTTCAAATGCTTTTGAACATTGGGCACCTGCCTAAGAAATGCTCTAGGCCCTCATTAAATACATTCATCTATGTATTATGTTCAAGTAGTAGTAGTAGTAGTTTATTTCCAGTTTTGGCTTGGTTAATTTATCGTTAGCCTTCTATTTGAACAAAATATAATTATTAGGTACAATTTTTAGAAATCCACATTGTGTGGATTGACTAAAATAGCTCGGTCCTATGTCATGATGATATCTGGTAGCCGATTCGCTAATTCTTTGCATATTTTGTAGGTGCAAATCAAGCGTGAGGAGTAATTTTACAACCTGACAACTTCATCGAAGTTGATCGATAGCCTGGTACAGTTTCTGTTGTTATGGATAGCGACCTATGTTTTTTATTTGGGATTTTTTAGCTGGCTCGGGGTCAATTCTAGTTTCTATTTATTTCTGAAGAATTCTTCCTAAGTTAATGCGTTCACGCTATCTTTGGCTGTGGGTGTTCTATCCCGGATGTGCTTTTTAAAGCAAAGTGAACCGGCGTAACAATTATTTGTACGTACTTCGATTTGTTCACCGCCTTTTATTGTTCTCTCAATAGGACCGTCTTTTGCTATAATCTAAATCCTAGAAATGCTATATTCTAGAAATGTATTAAGTACTAGACTTTATCCGGACATTCAACATAGATTTCCATAATCCATAACATCATTCACAGAGCATCTCATGGAAAGCATTTTATCATCTCAATAGCTAAGAATCTTTGGCTTTTTAAATAAAGCCTGCCACACCTCAAAATTCAAATTCAAAAACGAATCTGTTAATGTTACTTAAAATGCCTATTTATACACCTTTAAGAAGCGTTTTGTGGGGATTCAATTCCTTTGGTTTAATATTATCAGAAAGTAATAAAACTTTACTTTGAATAAACCATCCCAAACAATTCTACAATTTTTCAAGCGTAAATATATACTTTTATATACATGTGTTCAATATTACAAAATTGTCTGCTGCCCTAAAGTATGCTATGCAAAAACACTACAGCAGGGTAGTATTTTGTATTGAATTCTAATGTAAATGATATCGATATAATCATTAGAACCCGGATTTTATGCTTTTTCGTCATTTCGAAAAAAAACCCAAATTTTTAATTTAGTCATGAAATTAAATTGCGGATCGAATAAAAACGACATATCAGAAATATGCATTTTCGTATGCAAAATATGTTGAAAAATATGTTAAATATGTCGAAAACATATAAAATATGTCGGAGACATACAGAACTACATTCTGGAATAATGGTTTGGATGATTGCAGAAAGACCATCTAGACAATATGGCATTCTATACATGTCCATGCCATCTCCCGTAAAGCGAATTTAAGTGAAAAACTGAACAAAGGAATGAAGAATATTAATTAATATTTAAGGTGTTCACCAGCCCGCGTAAAAGAGTAATTGCGTAAATTTACGCGACGCTGCTATTGAGCACCCCTAAAAGGTTTACCCTCGTAATTTTTCGTGTAAATCAGATGTTTTTGAAAGGCTGAGAGTTTTTCTGTCACTTGTGTCACACAAGTTGTGTGTGTCAAAGTTTAAGTCGTATTTTTAAAGCATTGATTGTAGGTGTACAAATCAAGCTAAATAGAAGCATGAAGAAAAATGAATACAAAAAACTTTGGACCAGGATGCTGTCGGTTTCTCAATGACCAATGGGTCCGTGCGGCCTCGTGCTTTATGTCGACTTCATTTCGACCCCAAATGGAACTTGAGTTACAGGTAGCACTTTTCTGTTTGGGGTAGTTTGGAGAAGCTGCATCAATAAGGAAAACTACAACTATGTTTACAGTAGGTGATAACGGCTCTTTGGGTGTTGTTACAGGCAGAGGGTAAGGAACTATTTTGAGGAAGATGTCTCAAAACACAAAAATTTAATTATTTTAGGTGTGACCGCATATTTATATGAGAAAAATCTCAAAATGTCGTGATATCTAGTATTTTTTGTCGAGACTTTGAATAATTTTACACATTTACGCTGATTCTTTAAACATTCCCCAGGGCAGCAAAAAGTGCGTAATTTTTATACCCGTTACTCGTAGAGTAAAAAGGGTATACTAAAGTCGTGCAAATGTATGTAACAGGCAGAAGGAATCATTTCCGACCATATAAAGTATATATATTCTTGATCAGCATCAACAGCCGAGTCGATTTAGCCTTGTCCGTCCCGTCCGTCCGTCCGTCCGTCCGTCCGTCTGTATGAACACCTAGATCTCAGAGATGGTAAGAGATAGAGGCTTGACATGTATGGGACAAATGCTTCTTTTATCTGCACGCAGATCAAGTTTGTTTCAAATTTTGGCCACGCCCCCTCCCGCCACCGCAATTTGATTACAGTTTTAAAGATAGAGGATTCGTACATTATAGAGATAGTTAGTAATTAGCAAAATGAATCAATTTGCCGAAACAATGATAAAGATCGGATGAACGGTTCTCAAGTTATAAGCAAACAAAGTGAACCAAGCCCTCCCCGCTACCACCCTAAAAAAATGTTGCATACTTTTTGGTCACACGGTCACACATGTTTGGTGTCGGTTAGAACCGACTGTTAACTTACATTAAGCTTTCGTTTTCTTATGTGGTTTGTTGTATGGGCGTAAACTTTTGGAGTTTACGCTTTTTGTTTTACGCTTTTACGCGGGCTGGTGAACACCCCTAATTAGTTTTATGTTATTTGTAATTTGTTTACAGTTAGTTACCATAATCTTTTCTAGGTTTTCTATATGGCGCTTGTCTGTCAGAATCATTTTTTATGCCGAAAAACTTCTCAACATCGCAGGATCGGTTCCCATACTTTTGGAATCCTGTTCAATACCGCATGGGCTTTTTTCAGTAATTCCATTAAATTCTGAAGTGAATTCTATTAGTTCTCAAGCTTCTGAATTATTTTGGCAAGGCTTCAATATAATTTTTTTTGATTAGCAGTCATTTAGAGTTAAAACACATGCATTTTTAAGATCAAACCAATAAAAATCTTGCCGTATTAGAGAATTTTAGAAAACGAATTCGTTTTAGCTTACAAAACTCATACAGAATCATCTCCAACCCTGTAATATTCTGGACCTTCTTGTCTAGTGTAATACGCTTTCAGGCTGTAGACCATTCACTGTAGGACTTTTACAGCATCTGCCAGCAAAAATATGTCGTTGACGTAGAGCAACTTACGCAGACTGATATCCGCCAGTTATAATATGGTCTAGGTTGCCAAATGCCTTGGTGACGAAGATCCCCTAGGGTGAACTCCTCAGACATTGCTTCTTCATTCCACAGAATATTAAACTGGGATATCCAGACCAAAGTTGATCTCAAACAATGTCAGTAGTCAGTCGATCATAAAATTCAAAGCAAGTGCTTAAAAACTGAATTCAGTACGTATTTTTCAATATTGAAATAGTTGTCTTAAGCTAAGCTCGGAAATTGCTATATTTGATTTCACATATTCGAACTCGACTATTTAAAAAATCCTTTTTGCTAGTATCTTCATTGTATACATGATTGTCTGGAGGGAATTTGGTTACGATCATTTTTTGTTGCTGTATCAAAGTGAGAGATAAGTCCGTGTTGAGATCAAAGAGCAGCTTGCCTGCATACAAACTGGATACAATCGACTTCTGCACTACCTTAATAACCTTTCGATACCTTTTGCTCTTCCATTTCAGCAAATCTCTTCGCCGTTTGATTTACCACATGACTCTTTCAATCTCAAGCACGAACCGGCACGTGATCCGGAAACCGAAATGCACATCATACTCAAAGAACTGGAACTGTACAAATTTACCGTCGAAGAACTGGAAGCAGCACTCAAATATTGTGCACCCGATACACATCCGATTCAATGGCTACGCGAGAATTGGCACAAGTTGGTGCAGACAGTGCAGAGTCTGTCCACCAAGTATGGTCAGGAGAGGGGTGAAAATACCATAGGAACCATTTCACAAAATGAGGCTCGAGAAGCCCTACGCAATTCCAGTGGTAATGTGTGGCAAGCCGTAGCCGATTGCATACAACAGAGGCAGCAAAAGTATCGCAAACTGGCAGCCAAGGGAAATTTCCTGAGAGATGACATTGTGAATGCGTTAACCGCGCATCAAGGTAATGTGGAGCAGGCGCTATTGGAATTGAATCGTACACAACTCAAACCATTTCTAATGCGTATCTGGGGCTCACCGAATGGCGTGGAGAATGAAAGTGGCCCAGCCATAGATACCAATTCCGGTTAGTTTGTAGCTCAAAACTCCCACACACAATCATTGTTCATCCAAGTCTCTATCTCTCTCTCCCAGATATTCATGATTTCCTCAGCACACACGCTTTGGACTGCTTGCAAATGCCACAGGGCGCTGGCGAAAGTACCAGCCCCGCCTTTGATTCTAGTCCCTCAAAGTCCACATATGCCACCCCAAGTCCCTATCAATTGGAGGATAGCACACTGAAAAATCTAGAAATATTAATTGGTAATATGGAACAGAATCAAGCCAAGCAGAATCAGGAAGTATTACGTTCGATAGAGAGCATGTTGGAGACATTCAAAGTGAAACCGGAACAGGAATATGAAACTGATCCGGAGGTAATGCGAATTTTAACCAAAAGTCCCATCAGTACACACAAAATTATGGAGGATAAGTCTGCAGAGGATGTGAAAAAGTTTGTGTGGCAACACATTCAGGATATAGTACCCAATTTGGTACAGCAAGTGGAACAGGAGTTGAAAGAACCGGAACCGCAACCAGAACCGGAACCGGAACCGGAGCCGGAGCCTTTACCTGCTGTTGACCCAGAAGTTTATATAATGGAGGAGTTCATCAAACCTAATTTAAGAGAAGCTTTTATACGTGAGGAACTACCACCAAGTTTTATCTATGCCACTGAGATAGCCAACTTTAAGTTGGAGTTTGATCGTGGTATGGAAAGATGGCATGAACTGGAATGGGAGCCCATAGATTTGGAAAGTGCTGAGCGCATTGTTTATAAAAGTTTTCGGGCGCCCGAAATAGAAATGGTTGAAACAATCAAAGAAGAACTACAGACCAAAACAACAGAAACGGAGAGTTTAGTGGAGCCAGTTAAAGCAGAACAACAAGAGACTGAAGCTATAGCTATTAAAGACCTTAAAGAAGCGTCACAACAAATCACCGTGAAGGTAGAAGAACAAATTGATGATAAAGCCAGCACTAGTAGGGAAGCACTTAGAAGAAATAAGAGATCACAGTTACCTAAAAAAGGTCGTTCCCGTGAACAGAGTCAGAAGCCCACAAATCGTTTGAGACTACCGAAAGATACTGAATCAAAAGAAACGGACACTAAAGAGGATCAATCTTTAAGTACAAAAGAAGAGCAAAGCAAAGACTTGAAAGAAGTGGCTGAGGACACTAAAACAGAGTCAGTAAGCAAGGGAAAGACCAATGAAATTACCGCTTTAGCTTTAGTTGGGAAAGGAGCTGTCACAGATGAACCAAGTGTAAGCCAACCCACATCCCTTATATCAAATACTAAACAGTTAAGTGAAAGTCCTTCCCAGTTGAGCGAAGCGGAAAATGTTTTGGAGCAGGCTCAGACTGTCGAAGACCAAGAGAAAGCCACTACTACTGCCACGACCACAGCAGTCTACGAAGAACCTTTAACAACGGAAGCTCTAGCAGAGAAGCCCGAGAAGCAGCTTCCGATTGACGAAGAGAAATCTACAGCACAGACTGACATGCAGGCGCCTGTAGCCAAGGAGGAAACTTTAGCAGAGTTGCTTGTGGTGCCGACCGCAACACACCAAGAAGAGAAGCCCGAGATGCAGACCTCTACAGTTCAGGCAGAAGCCCCAGCGGAAAGACCCGAGATGCAGACCCCTGTAGTTCAGAAAGAAGTTCGGGTAGAGAAATCTACAGCACAGACTGATATGCAGGCGCCTGTAGCCAAGGAGGAAACTTTAGCAGAGATGCTTGTGGTGCCGACCGCAACATACCAAGAAGAGAAGCCCGAGATGCAGACCTCTACAGTTCAGGCAGAAGACCCAGCTGAAAGACCCGAGATGCAGACCCCTGTAGTTCAGAAAGAAGATCGGGTAGAGACACAGACTTCTCCACCTCAGAAAGAATCTCTAATGGACGAGTCCAAGGAGAGGTCCCCTCTAGTTGAAGAAGAAACTCCAGTAGAGAGTCCAGAGCTGCGTACCCCTGCTGCTCAGGAAGAAGCTTCAGCCAAGAAGGACAAGATACTGATCGCCACAGACTTGGCAGATGTTCAAGCAGGGACTTCTACAGTTCAAAAAGAAACTCCAGCTGAGAAGTCCAATCTGCAAACCCCTGCAGCCCAGAAAGAAGTAGCAGAAGAGAGGCTCGAAATGCAGATCCCCCAAAGCCAGGAAGAACCTAATACATCGAAAGCTTCTGACGAGGAACCCAAGGTACCAGCACCTACAAACTTGGCGGAGGATCAAGCGGAGACTTCTAAAGTTCAAAACGAAACTCCAGCAGATAGACCCGATATACGAAACCCTACAGCCCAAAATACAGAAATACAGAATCCTACAGCACAGGAAGAAACTCCAGTAGAAGACTTGGTGGAGGATCATATGGAGTCTTCCAAAGTTGAGGACGAAACTCCAGCAGAGAGGCCCGAGCTACTAACCCCTGCAGCCCAGAAAGAAGCTCAAGCAGAGAGTCCCGAAATGCAGATCCCTCAAGCGAAGGAAGAACCTTTACCAGCGCAACAAGAAGAATCCGAAGTTGCCTCCAAAATTTCACCCAAGCACAAACACAGTCCCAAACGCTTCTCCAAGATACCCGTAAGAACACTAAGCACTAATAGTTTGCGCAGTGAAAGCAGAGCAGGCAATCAAACGCCTACAGTGGTGGATGCAGTGGATCAGGAAGAGTCTGTCCAAAGAGAAGAAGAGCAAACAAGTAGCGGTGAAGTAACCACTGTGACTTCACATTCAGAAGAACAGACTGTTCCCATCAGTCCCGTGGAATCCGACGAAGTGTTTGAGGATGCCGCCGAGTTTAGTGGTGAAGCTGCTTCCGATGCCGAACTATATAGTCTGGAAAGCGATGAGCCCCGTCTAGAAAAGGACTCTAACCAGGAATCACAAATAGCTAAATCAGCTAGCAGCGTTTCTCTTAGCTCTCATTCCCTGCCATCAGAATCAGAATCCGTTTCCGCTAAAAAGGTACTCAAAGAGTTTATACCTTCGGGAGATCCCGCAAAACAGAATCTCAGCGAATTGGTAGAGGACACACAACGTTTGATCAAGCAAATGCGAGATGAGATAAGCATGGATGAGTTTGAGTCTACCGATGAGGATGAATACTCTGATGAATATTCCGATGAATATGATGAGGGTGAAGAGGAGGAGTGGTATGATAGCGAAGGCGATGAAGAAGAAGAGGGTGACTTGGATGAGGAGCGCACCTCGTTCATAGAAGAGGCCTCCAGTGGCGATGAAGGCACTGAAATTGAGGATATAATGGAAGTGGATGAGGAGGAGGAGCAGGAGCAGGAGACACATATAGAAACAGTCATTAATCGTTCATCCGTTACACCCACCAATCTTCAAAGCGAACAGTTGGAAACGAGTGAAATGGTTTCTTTTACAGCTCAAGCTAGCGCTCCTCTACAGATAGCCGAGAAAGTGGAGACTCCACTCATAGCCGCAGCACCCCAAATAGAAGTGGAGGACCCAGTCACACCCGCAACACCCCAAGTAGAATCCGAAACGACTGAGGAAGTGGAGGCCCTACCCATAACCCCCGCTCCACCCCTTGTTGATTCCGAAACCCGTCCATTGGAGCCACCCGTCGAAACAGTATTGGAAGAGCCCAAAAAGGTAACCCAGGAAGCATCTAACAGCACACCCAAGACCACCAAATCTACCACCAGTAAAATACCCAAACCCACTACCGATACTAACCCTGCCAATAAGAAAGTACCGCTGCGTTCCAAATCCTTTTCGGCTCCCATGGGCATTTCCTCGGTGAAGCGCATACAGCAGGAGTTCCTACAAAAGCAAAGTATTACCCCCAGTCGTGTGCCCTTGAAAAGTAATCCCACCTCCAAGAAAACCATTAGCGAAACCATCAATCGTTTTAATTTGAAAACCGAGGGACCCTCTACCAGTGGAGCAGCTGCAGCGGCTGCAGCTCTACTTAAGCCACGCTCTCAACCCCGCATACCCAAAAAGAAATATCACGAGACTTGCTTCTCTGATGATGACTATGAGACCTCAGCCAATGAGGAGGAGGACGCAGAGCAGGGCGAACAACTCGGTGAATCTCTGAAGGCCGAACTACTAAAGCGTAAACTAAGTATGCCCGTATTTCGGGCCTATCCTAGCCTGCAAGAGCCGGTTATAGAGGAACCAGCGGTGTGTAGTCCCCTCCAGTAATAAAATAATGATTTAATGTCTTAATTTGATACTTTTAAAGGTTCTAGCCCGAAAGTATGTGGAACAGGAGTTGGTCACCAATATAGCCGAGGCACAAATTGCCGCCACTTTGGTAAACATGAAGTTCCAGGAAGATGTGGCTTTGTGGGCGGCCAGAGAGTGCTCCGACTTGGATCAGGCCATAGCTATGCTACAACAGGAATGTGAACTGTGCATGAATAGCTACCCGATGAATCATATGGTATCCATGCTGAAATGTACGCACAAATGTTGTAAGCAGTGCGCCAAAAGTTATTTTACTGTACAGGTGGGTTGGACACATAAGAAACTAATGTCCGAAAGGATATAATACTTTCCTTAACAGATCACCGATCGCTCGATTAACGACTGCAGTTGTCCCTTTTGCAAGTTGCCCGAATTAAGCAATCTAGCGGAGCATGAGGATGAACACCTCGAGTACTTTTCCAATTTGGATATTTTCCTCAAGAGCATTTTGGACAACGATGTACATGAGCTCTTCCAGCGCAAGTTACGAGATCGCACTTTACTGCAGGATCCGAACTTTAAGTGGTGTATTCAATGTTCCTCGGGTTTCTTTGCTCGTCCCAAGCAAAAACGTCTGATATGTCCCGATTGTGGTTCAGTGACCTGTGCCCAGTGTCGCAAACCCTGGGAGCGCCAACATGAGGGTAGCAGCTGTGAGGCCTATTTGGAGTGGAAACGAGAAAATGATCCTGAGTTACAGGCACAGGGTGTGCAAGAGCATTTGGCACAGAATGGCATCGATTGTCCCAAATGCAAGTTTCGCTACTCTCTGGCCAGGTGGGTTGAACAAAGTGTTTTCTCAATTAGTTCCTAACCCAGTTCCTGTTCTCACACTTTACTAGGGGCGGCTGCATGCATTTCACCTGCACTCAGTGCAAATTTGAGTTTTGTTATGGCTGCGCCAGGCCTTTCATGATGGGCGCCAAGTGCAACATCTCCCCGTATTGTGCCAAATTGGGTCTACATGCTCATCATCCACGCAATTGTTTGTTCTATTTACGTGACAAAATTCCCATGCAGTTGCAGTTTTTGCTTAAAGAGCAAAAGGTTTCCTTTGATACGGAACCCAGGGAAATGCAAAACGAGCCAAGCAGTTCATCAAAAGCCAGAGCTATGGCACGTTGTCCCATACCTTTGCAAAAGGAGACACCGCAGGGTCGTCTAGTGGATACGGTGTGTAACAGTGAAGTGGCTGACAAGCATGCGGGAATGTGTCGGTAAGTGAATTTATTATTCTAATGTTCAAAACAGACTGATCAAAATGCATATACTTTATGGGATGTGGATGCTTTCTCTCACGCTTTTTTTCACTCTGAGAATAACATAAATACCTAAATTGGGAAACAAAATTAGGAATTAGGATTAGACAGGTTCATTTTAAAAATTGTATTCGGTAAATCAACGAAATGAAAATGTTTGCATCGATCTTGCATCTTGCATTATTAAAAAACAGACAACTGTTGGGTTCCAGTAATTCCCAAATTTCGTCGTTTCTTTTCTAAATAATAATTGATATTTCGCTATTCTTTCATGGAAGTTTGCATATCGAATTATGTGAGTTTCCCAAATATTCGGAATATTTTAATTAAAGCAAGCTATTTTCTACGGCAATATTTAACAATTGTTTAGATATTAATACAAGTTCTTGTCGATTTTAGAATGGACAGTATAGCAAAATCGAAATTTACTTTCAATTCGAAGAAAATTTGACCAGGAAACCATGGATCTACAATAAATTCGTAATAAACGTCCGTAAGTCCATAAGTTTCAGTATTATTTTGAAGAGCGCCTGCTCTTGCAGGATTGCTGTTCTAGCAATCCATTACCAAATAAATGCTCAATTAAAATATTCTACGAAAGCGTTTATATATAAATTGCAAGAAATGTTTAATAGCCTTTCTTAGACTATAGATGTTGGGTATATATATGATAGTTTCGAAGCGAACTCTCTTGTGGGAGTTATTCAAAATTTTTTATTGTCCGTTCAGACAACAGAAGTCTACATTTCATATTTGGAATTTCTTGCTCTTTTAGTCTCTGAGATGTAGGAGTTTATACAGAATGTCGGACGGACGGACATGGCTGTATCGACTTGGCCTTTTTACTCCGCGAGTGAAGATTATTTAATAAATGATAAAATTCCCGAACAAAAAAACAAGCTTAAAATTACGATCCGCTAAATATTCGGCAAGCATTTTCACAGGACAATGCATTTTCCGTCAAAATGTTCGTAAATTTCTTTTTTAATAAACACTTTGAAAATTTGAGAAAATAATTTTTTAACCGAACACCGAGTTGGTCTAGTTCAGGTTCAAGTTCGGGTGGTCTTAAGTTTCGAAGGTTCGAGTGACTCTTAAAATTCGCACCAAATCGACTTCTAAAAATTCAAATATTTACCAAATGTATCACAATATAGCCTATTTCCACTATATCAAATATGTACATTAGGGTGGACGCCGATAAAAAATATAACTGATACCATCTTAAACGATTACTTTTATTTTATTATTAAAAAAAAAAAAAAAAAAATTTATATATATTTTTAAACCAACAGGAAAAGCCATCAAAAAATAAAAAATATTACGTATACGACCCGTTCACCGAATCTAAATTTTGTCGACGAATTCTCCGTATAATTTTAAAAGTTGTCAAAACAAATAAAAATGGAGCAGGAATCGAATGTAGGACGAAATTTTGACGAAGCGAGCCCAAAGAGATGCATTTTATTCATGCTTTTGTATGGGACTAAATTCTGAAGACTGTCCATTCCAGATAGTGCGATTAGTGTGGCTCGCAGGTTTGAGTCAGCATTGTCTAAGAGCGGTGTTCCAACAAGGGCTTTTCTAAACATTAAAAAGCAAATAAGGTAATTGTCTAGTATGCAAGCCTAACTAAATTCCAAAAAATTCCCTTTGATAGATCATGGTGTAAGAATTTTCATGCAGAAAACGCGGGGTCATCCGTGGTTTCTTTTTTAAACGAATTTTAAAGTTGTAATTTTTGCCCATACCAATACATGCTTGATCACATATGCTTTTTCGATTTCTGTTGTTTTTTCAAATAAATGTATTAAAAATATTATTTTCCTATGACTCAGGGGAACATTGGCTTGAATTTCAATGCGAAAGTGAGGAAATCTTTACACCTATCTGATCTGTTTGAACTCTTTTCCACGCCACCTATTGAGGTAAAATTCAAGCGCTTTTTTTTTAACGTGGTTTCCCCATGGGCCTACTCCATGTAAGCCACAGAAGGGCGTTTTTTTTTAAGTGGTGTCCCCTGTAAATGTAATTCTAAAAATTGGCGCAATTTTCCATTAGTCACCTCAGCAAAATGAATATCATTAACGATGTTTTCTTTTTCGGGATTATATAACTGACCAATAGCCAGGAAGATGTTGTGGATCCTTGTGACTTGGGAATCGTTTATCAAACATAAACTTGGTCAAATATCCTAGATAGTGCATTTTTTCGCCAAAATGAGGCAACTCGGCCTTCACGTCCCGCCACAGCCTTTCTGTGTTTTGTGTGTGCTTGTGTAGAGGGATCACAAAATTTTGGAATGGTTCACCGTTTGGTGTAGAAACCCCTCATCTTCCAGGCAATTGTAGCTTTCCAGCAATCCGAAATGACCGTGGATCCGTCATATTTTTACCTTAATTACTTTTAAGAGTGTTTCTCTCCCCAGTTTTTCAACTATTTTTGCGGATACTTTCATTGAGAGAATTGCACTGTTTCTTGATTTTTGTGATGGTTGTAGCAGTCAACTGTTTACGGCACTGTAAGAATGGTTGCCGAAATCTCTCAATCTTCGCTACTGTTTTCACTGTCAACTAAACTTGGACTCCTTTGTTCTTAGGAAGTGTTTAGACTTAAGCCTCGATAACCTATATATTATGTGAGACAAATTCACGACACCGTAAATTGCATTAGAATTAAATAACAAAAAATCCAAATTTAGATTAATCATTTAGCTTTAAGCATAAAGGCTCTAGAGATTTTCGTCATAAACAATTGCGTCAACTGAACTAGAATTACTTTATTTGCAAAGTGCCGATATCAGACCCCTTAACATTATGTGAAACCCTACGCATCAAATCTACTTGGCTTTGAGCAGGCGGTTTCAAATGACTCAACTTTTGTCATCTAATCTAGTAGCTTGTCTGTTGTGCCCCTAAACATAGAAATACAGAGGTACAAAACGCAAGGCTGTACGGGATAATGAAATGCTACGCGTTACACACGTTAGAAGAAAACCTTTAGGAATTTCTGGAGACACCCGTATATTTTATTGGGTAGACAATCAAATTTTTATAATTGTTTAATTCGTTTAAAAAGAAACCATGGATGAACCCCGCGTTTTTCTGCATGAAAATTCTTCATAATTCGCGGTCCATCGAAGGAAAAATTTTTGGAATTTTCTGAGAGTACGGAGAGAAAAATTTTTGGACATTTACCGCAAATAATACAGCTGCACCAATCATATTTTACCCTAAATAAAAATATGTTTAAAGCGGGCCAACTCTTTCGTGAGCACGAGACTCAGTTTACTGAAGCGCTGGAGGCCATTTTTTAAATTAGAAATGGACGGGTTCTTGTTCCTGAACCCTGTTCAGATACATTTATCGAAGCCACAGACTTGTATGAAGTAGAAAGTTCTAGTAGTGAATATGCCCCCTTGGGGCATATTGTGTTTAGCCTCAGAGCTGAACAGTTCACAAAAGAGCGGGCTGTAAAAACGGTTGAAGACTAGCTTACAACGACGACAGATCAAGAACTGTACGTGCTCCAAGGCTTTGAATGTCACAGGAAAATGTATCCAAAAAATAAACAACAAAAACCAAACTAAGAACAAAATACCATAAAATTTGTTACACAAAATGGGATGTATTTTTTTTAATCTATACCAAAGGTAAGGTAAAAGGTAAAACTGGCTATACATCTCCTCAAGAGGGCCAAGCCAAGACTTCTCTCAATCTCTTGGCGTGTGTGCTTTAAATTTTTCGCATAAGAGAAAGGGACCTACAGTTTAACGCCGGATCGAACGGCAAAGTTTGAGAAATTGTTTTTTTCATGGCTAGTTACTTCACAGCTGGCGCCACTAAGCTGGTGAAGGTGACCGTATGTGTAAAAGCTAGTTTCTCAAAGAAAGAAAAAAACTTTTATTATTAGATGTTCAGAGGCGGGATCGAACCCACGACCTCCCGCCCACAGTCCAGCACACTAACCACTGGGCCACAGACGTCCAAAGGTACAAAAAATTTAATGGGATTGTGCAAATGTTTGTAACAGCTAGAAGGAAGCATCTCCACAGAGTAGTTATATTCTTGATCAGACTAGTCGATAGAGCAGTAAAACCATGTTGAGTGACCATTTGGGCTACCATGGGCAGTTCGCTGAACTCAGGAGAACGCTCCGTGGACACCGCTATAAATCAATGAAAGTGATAGAACCCGAAACGTAAAAGAAATTAAAGACCATACCGGAAAAGAACTTTGCAGCATGATTTTAAAATTGGAAAAACTTTGCCACAAGTGTAACGCATTCGGCGAACAACTTTGTGGAGAATGAAATGGATTTTCAAGAATAAAGATTTTTTTTTAATTTACAAACAAATACCCGAAACTTTTTGACTACAGTAGTATAGTAATCCGATTTTTTTAAATACTGAAAGAATGGGAATTATCAAATGGACGATAGTCTATTTTTAAACAGCACAGTAAAAATAGAATATGCGCAGGATCGGCTGCAGTCGTGATGCGCAGCACTTCAGTTCCGTAATATAGGATTTACCATAAATATTATTTAAAATATTATATACCTACATATTGTCTTGGCTATATTAAAAACAAGTTTTTCAATGGTCACTGTACCTTTTGGTCAAATGTTATGATTTCAAACCAAGTCTACGCCAACTACATAAAAATTAAAAATGTAGGCATGGGCAACACTACGTAGGAGTGAAAAACTTTGAATCCAAGTGGCAGACCCAAAAAATTATTTTTTCTCAGAATATACATCGTTTAATCGGGTATTAGTATGATGTTACATTATTCCATTTTTAAAATGTCCGACTTAATGTATATATTTTCACATATTATCAAAAAATATGCAACATATTGTCCATAGGAAAAAAGATGTACATATTAAAAATATGTGTCCATTCACTGTTTCAGTGTTGTAAAAAAAATACTAGATATTTGGTTTTCGATAACACAAAACATCAACCATGATGCAATCGCAAGCAGGCGCGTTTCTTAAATGTGTACAATTTCAGTTTAAGCATTCGTTTTAAGAAGTTTCTAAAATGTCTTGGAATGACTAATAAGAAAGCGTGCTCATGGACTCGTGAAGGGGAATTTGGTCGCGGTAAGGTACGCCCAGCAAAATACTTATAAATTTCCGCCAAGCAGCGCTTAATCGAGATTGTGTTTTATCTATTTAAGAAGTATTTAAGCCCTCATTATAAAATAATGTCTCGCATAAAGCTGATATAATTGTTCTAAGCTCTCTAGAACTTAGTTCAAAGATATGAAGATACAGTGTATTAAAATTCCAATTTAAGCTTCCAATTCACAAGTTGCCATTGCATGTTGACACTGTTAAACGTGTACGGGAATATCATATATGAAAAACGCTCAATAAAAGATTTGTACAGATGATAAGATCTATGGTTCAAGTGGTAGTAAAATAGTGATTTTTGCTATTAATTTCTCATAATTACACAACAACTATTTAATGATGTAAAAAGTTGTTTATGAAGAAGAGTGATTAATAAAAAAAAGTTGTTTATTTTGCACGCTATTTCACAATTAAGGAAAAGGAAAAGGAGAGTAGAAGCCGTAGGTAAAAAAGGAAAAGGTGGGTGACGAAAAAATAGAGATAAAACAATTATGCATGCAATAGTATCAACTCACCCTCTGAAATTCCGATGAAGCGCTCCATGGTTCTCAGACGATTTTTCTGCTGCTATTTGAAGTGGGAGAATTATTTCATTTTATATTTTCGATTAAAAACAAATTAGCAAAAGGCAATTTGGTTTAGATTTTGGTCATGCAAAAAAAATATGTGGGTGAACTTTAAAGTTTGAGAGCTACTGGGCTACACTGATCAGCCGATTTGCACTCGCGTGGTTTCTTTATTTCTTTTTTCTTGACATACGCATGTATGTGTGTACGATCACTTGTATGTACTTTTTACAGCATTTGTATCCTTCGGTAGGAGTTTTGCACAATTTGTTTGCCTTAGAGAGATTTTCTGCTTTTTATCACTTCTTCTCGCCTTCTGTTATCGCCTGCCTGATTTTTCGTTTCTGCTGGCCACTAGACGAAGACTTATCACTCTTGTGGTATCGACTATAGCTGCCTTGGAATTTCACTGTCCACGAATTAATTATTTTTTGGTCTGCCGCTGTTGCTGGTTATGAATTGCCTCTGTTCTCTTCCAAGCTCACTCTCGCCGGGCCTTGGGGAAGTGCTCTCCCCTGGGACTTTTCTTCGCTGGAGGTTGTTAACCTACGCTTCTTAACTCAGGGCGAGTTTGCGACATTGGTAGCAGAGGATTCCCAGGGAGGTTATATGCAAGACCTTTGGGAAATAATGCATTTTATCAGGGACGGAGTCCAAGAGGTTGAGTTTCTCAAATAGTTTTACTTACAGCCACAAGTATTGTGCCAGACGTTTGTAAATTAGCAGAGTAAAGGCAGGTTTTATCAACCAATTGCTCCGGATGGCTCAGTATTGAGCGGATTAAGTTCAATGGTGGACCATGGTTTTGACCACACATCCAAAAAAAAGAAAAATTCACTGCTAGTTAGGTTGGCCCATCTGCTCTTGGCGAATTCTCGAAACGGAAAGACTGAGCAGTGGAAATTAAGCTTGAGGGAAGCCTGAAATAAACGAATCGCGTACAGTCTGTCACCTTGATCGATTACGATTTCTAAACTTCTCGCAACTAGATTTGTGTCTTGGATAAACCCGCCAAAAAAACAGAAATTCAAAATTGATTTAAATTTTAAGCAAAAACAGAGACTTACAAAAAATATCTAATGGAAGCAGTAAAACATTTTATGGCTTTAATGGACAATGCATTAGATTTTTTTCAGTTCTTGCTATATGTGACCATTACACTCATCACATCCAAAATAATTGCAGCCAATATATTCCTGCGCTGTGAATCAGCTGTTCTCTCCATCCACACACGCTATCGATATGGCAACTATCGATAAGAAACTTGGAACGTCATGTTGCTGGATACCAGCAACGAAAGTTTGCAACGTGTAGTAGCAGGTGCCGAAGACATATCTCCGAAATAAAGGATGTATTCTTGATCAGATGACGAGCTGGAGTCGATTGCTTTGTCCGTCCGTCTGTCCGTCTGTCTGTTTCTACGGGAACTAAAGAGCCTCAGTTTTGGAGCTATCGAGCTGAAACTTTGCACAGAGTCTTCTTTTACTGCACGCCTAATATGTCGGAACCACCACTCCGCACGAAGTTTGTGAAGTGGACTTAATGACAACAATTACAATGTATGAAATTCGGAGAAATTGTAGCTCAGTTTTGCTTTGTAAGAATTTTATTCTTAGTATCCCATAATTTAAAAAAAATTTAAGTAAAATATCTCCCCTAGCACTCACTATGTGGAATATTTAGCTGCGAAAGTGGCCAAGGCTGGTATCGATCCTCTGCCCATTTTCGATCTGTGTGACTGTGTCCAAGAGCTGCGTAGGCGTGGTATTGCTCTACCTGAACGTGGACCCTGGGACACTGATGAAATCTACAAGAACATGTGCTCTGAGGTAAGTTTTTTGTTCGTCTATTCACATTAAAATCTTACTTTATTGATTTCCTTTTATTTGTTTGGCTTTTGCGTGCGCATTTATTGAGTTTCTTTACACGGAAAAAGCGTTTCCTGCCACTGTTCCCTATGATTCAGACTTAATACGCCTCCACAAAAACAAACGTCTATCTATCTGCCAAACTAAATTTAGATGTCGACTGACGTATTTCACACGCGTCTTA
The DNA here is from genome assembly GCA_018904235.1 of Lordiphosa stackelbergi. Lineage (NCBI taxonomy): Eukaryota > Metazoa > Arthropoda > Insecta > Diptera > Drosophilidae > Lordiphosa > Lordiphosa stackelbergi. The sequence goes on along the minus strand of JAEIFU010000231.1, from coordinate 117,590 downwards.
ATTGATATTCGTTTTATTATTATTTAATTGTAAACAATTTGGCATGCAAATTCGAAAAATGTTTATAAACGTTTCCACCCAATCTCTCAATCTATACTCTACTTATAGGTAATCAAACAGCATATTCCACTGAAATCGGCCTAAAGTGGAGGGATGAAGAGGAGGCCGCTTGATGGGTGGCCATTCAACCGATCGACTGTTGCAATTTTTCATTCATTTTTATGATTTATGGCAAACATTTTTATAGACATTTTTATATACATACATACTCGTACATACATTTTAGACAGATCGTTAGTTATTAGAAGGCAAATCTATTTGTTTAGTTACTAAGCAGTTTGGAAATAGTTTCTCGCACAAGCCGCAAAGTGAACAACTATGACGCAGTGCAAGTGGGCATAAGGTGCATCCCAAAAACCCCCAATAAATCGAAGGTGTGAGAACTCAAAACGAACAAGATGGTTTATTTTTAAAATGTTATAAGCCAGATGGAGTGTTTTTCTTTGTTTAAATTTCAGCTGCAGTCACAAATACTACAAACGTAAGTTCTACATTTGGAAAACAACGAAAATACCTCAAAGAGAGAAATTACTTCTTTTTTGTAGTTTTACTAGAAAACATCTGCAGGTCTGAATCCCTAAGCCGACTTCTGGTCCCTCGAAGCGGAGTACCTAAGCCTGCAAGTGAACTGCTCCAAGAACCTACCCAAAAATCTAATACTATTTGAAGAATTTTGAAAGCTTGCCAGTTTGTTGCAAAGTGTAGAAATTAAGAACAGTTTTCTTAGATGTTTTAAAAGATGACAACGATTGAAAATTCCAAAAAATTTCGTTGAGTTAATGTTGACCTAGTGAACATGTCGTATGAGTAATGTTATTCTAAACTTCTACATAAGATACAGTCGCCGACTGTAAGTATACGACACTAAAATTAAAGTACAGTAAACAAATAGAGCATAACTTTTTCCAAATATATTATTTGGCAAAAAGCACATCTAAACCATCTCTAAAAACAAACAGAAAAAGGAAAAAGGAAGAATAAAATTAGGAGAAAAAATAAAATTAACATTCAGCTGACGACCACCCTAATGTAAATTGCGTTCATTAGAATAGTCCTTTCAATTGTGATAATGTTAAGTACATATCATCAGACTCTTTACTTTGGCGGGAATGCTCCTGAAAAATGTTCCTATCACTTAAATGCAATGTAACAAAACAAAAAATTGTGCCCTACTTCTACAAACCCATTAGTCAGAGGATGAAGTTCTTAATAGCCTTCCTTTATGTTAGTTAATATAACATTTACATTAGTGTTAACATATTACCATTATGTTAGAAACAGCGCATGCTGTATTTTTTGTTCAAGGTAAGCCATCTAGACGGATTGTGCTCCTTCAAATCTAAGTCAGCCTTATTGATTTCTCAAAAAATATACATGTCAACTCAAGTAATGTATTTGTATGTATGGGCGCATAAGGTCACACTGAAAATTGGAAAATATTGGATGTGCCTTATATATACCAGACACCTGCAGACATTGCTGAAGAGACAAATGCGCATAATAATTACCCCAGTTTATTGCTTAAGCTAAGTTTCCGCAGGCAAACAATATGGCGAAATTTTAATTAAAATAGCCATAAGTAAAGATTTTACAGGATTCAAAACTTAAAGTATGTATTCATACGCAAATAATTTGATCAAATATGGCCGGAAAGTTCACCAATTTGGTCTATATATCCAAATTTTGATCAAAATTTGTCCAAACTATTTGCCTGTGTGAACTAAGCTTTAGACCTATTGCTTAATCTCCTCTTTTTGAAAGAACAATTTTCTCATCCTCTGTGAAATGCTTGCTCTATATTTCAAAATTTGCACAATAAACAAAACAATAAACAGCCGTGTGTAGAGGTGTCGCCAACCTTCTATTAGAGCCTTTCCACTCGTGTCCGTGTGACCGTGGCGCAAATGCCCAAATTTATAATCAACCTACATGAGAAAAGTAATTGCACAAGAATAAGGTGAAGCCTAGCTTAAGGCCATAACTGCTACAGCTTAGTTTTAAGTTTAGAATTCGTGATAATTTCTTTATAATAATAATAAAAATAATAGGGTGGAGCCGAATGAGACAGCGCTCTTTCTGTTTGTAGGGCCAAAGGGAAAGTGCGTTGTGAATGCTAGAAGCGAAGCGGCAATACACAAGCAAACAAATGTTCTGCCGTCTCTTTCTATCTCTCAGGCAACTGGCCCTCGGCAGAGGCTGACGGCTTCACCTTTTTAATTCCACCATGGTTACAACTATGAAAGCGGCTCTGCAGTTTGAATGTTGCGACTTTTGAGTAACGACCCAGTCTATGTGTTTTTTTCTTCAATTCCTTGATATATGATATGCACACAATTTCTGTCAATATCGCCCCTGGGAGAAACATAGGCCGAAACCATAATTCCTCCAACGATTCCTGTCTGTAGCCAGATGTATTAGTTTGCTTCAAGTTTGGCTTCTGCATTGATGGTGCGCATTAAAGTCTGCCGGGTAAGACCTCTCTGCGAGTGCCTTGTGGATTCCATTGCAGCGCCATCTTCGTGACGTTGTCATCTTCTTTCCGTCAAGTGTGCCCCATCCAATTCCATGTCCGATTTTTTATCTCATTTGTGAAGCTGAGGAGCCAAAATTTGCGGTAGACTATTCTCAGGCATTTGTTTCCTGCTTATATAATTAGAGACCAGCCTTAGCTATATAGTACCACCGACTTTACGCTGATGATAGCAATTCGCAGTTTCGTTTTCAGCGATAGGGAGCGGTAGCGTCACACCCGGTGTAGAGAAAAAAATGATATTTTTCCATATCAATTTTACTTCGATATGAAAATATCAAATTGATATGTTAAAAATTTCAAATAGATATTTTTTAACAAATCATTCAGCATTATTCTAAAACTATTTAATATCGATTTAAGTAAATGATATTATTTTGGATCAGCCAAAATTAAAGCGAAAATATTGATATTTTTGAAAAGTTAATTTTAACCAGGTGAATATCAAAATGAGTTATATTTTATTTTTATTTGTGTAGCTTTGGAAATGCGTGCTTGCACTTCAGTCATGGCAGCGCCATCTTTCGTAATAACACTGCCCATATCGACATCCTCGATGTTTAAGAGCCTGCCGTAAAAGCTTAGTCTTCGAGGTATTGATTTTCAGGCCAGCTGAGCGTGCGTTTCTTTCCAAAGCCTTTAATTCCGTTGAGATGCCTTTCAGTGTATATGTCAGAAAGCAGATATCGTCTGCCTAGTCCTATTAAAACATTTTTTCGAAGCTGCGGCAAGTGTGAATGGACTATTTGTCACTTCTAAAATCTGAGGTAAATCTGATAAGCTATAGCCTATAGAGCTAGTCTGCCCAAAGACCATTTTCATTTTCAATTAATCCGTACAATTCAATATACAAAGTGGGCGGTGCCTACGAAATAAAAATCGTTTGTCACATTTGCTCAACCATTTTCGAAAAAGCATTGCATACTTTTGAGCATTGACTTTTTATTAGGCGACACTCAAGTCGCAATTCCATAAAATTTTAAAAGCAAAATTAGTATATGCTCTTCATGTTCTTGCTGGCCGCTCTATATTGCCAGAATGGCAAATTCGAGTCGTAAATTATGCCCCGCGCCAGACAAAACCAGCAACAACAAGACATTGAGAATTCACCGACGGGACAAGTTTCGATGAGGCGAGAGGATCGTAAAAAGAAACCTATTTCTGTGCGATTTAAATTAATTTATGCGCGCGGCACAACATGTTTTGCTTTTCAGACAGTTTTACACCAATAACGACTAATTAAATAGGATAAATAAATAAATTTATTGATCTACACAGAAAAAAAGACACATGCAGATCATCAAAACTGCAACTACAATCTAAAACAAGTTTTCGTAGCGCGTGGCCTGGAAATACATATTTAAGAGACCTAATGGCCGCCATTTTATTAATAGCTAGTTGAAAGAAATATAAAAAAAAACTCATAAAAAAATGATTTTTAAGTGTTAGCATGCGGCTCGTAAAATGAAATCAACTTAAGCCTTTAATTTGTTTTATTACAAAATAAACAACAGCAATCAGCTACCCGAAACGACAATGAACTTCAAATTGATTACAGGTTAACGAACGATTCAGTTAATCAATCAGTTGAAAACACTTGCCCTTGATTTATGTGGGCATTACATACATTAGTCAATTTAATGGCAAATGGCAGAGAGCTAAATGCAAACAAAATGTCCGTCCACCGGCAGCACCTTGCCCATTTGTTTAATCAACCTTCTGTTTGTGCCCGGTGTGTCCGGTGTGTGTGTGTGTTTATTAGAGACAGATTTACGTTCGGAGGCGTCACATCCTGTCCACACATGTACCTTCTCATTGTGCCGTTCCCTAACCCTGACCGCTGACATTCAGCAGCAGCAACACAAACAACAACCACCGTCTAGTAACCTTCAAAACAAAGCAAAACTATTAGCGTAACCCGAAATCTAAACAATAATAAATATTTAAGATTAAAATAATAAATATTTATGGTTAGCTTTTGTTTTTCACCAGTTTTCTAAACAATGTTTCGTGTTTTTCTTTTATTTTTTGCACAGCTTTTATGATGGGTATGAAAATTTGTTTAGAAATTTTTCGATTTGCAAATTTAATTTCGAAGCAGTCGGGCCAGAATTTCAATTAAGAATTTTAATGCAAGGTAGCGGTATTTGATAAAGTGGACGTAAGCTAAAACGTCTTAGCCTTGGATCTGGGATAAACAAAGTGACCGTGTTGCCCCTCCCTAAATGTTTGAAATTTGTTGTCAACGCTATAGAACCGAAGCATTTAATGTGCGGCTAGACCAACAAATCTAGTCAGATTAGAAGCCTTTTGCCCCTGCAAGCAGTCGATATAATTCCCTTAAGCTGGCTTTGGACCTTGTTCGGTGGAGTTTCTTAGCACGGTCGGCCTGTATGGTGTCTCCACTGGTAATCTGACCACCGATTGGTATGGAGCTATAATGCGATCGTTGGCTTTGGCATCTGATGACTTGCTCGGAGATTATTTGTGATGCGATCATTCTTATTGCACCACTCGTATCCTATCATACTTGTAACTTGAGATTGCGCTCCGACTTTGGGCTTCTTTGAAGAGTTTCTTGCTTTGCTCTGGTAAGGTACAGGCGGTTTTTGCTCTCGCAGAAGAGCATTTATTTAATAATGCGTTTTCACAAACCCCCTAAGAATTTTGTTCATACACGAGAAAAAAAATGCAAAAGCTACACGAAAATTTAGGATTTCTACACGTTTCGACCGGGGTTTTTCTTTACAAATTTATATTTTTTTTACTTACTCTGGTAGATTTGAAATTCCGGCCCCTTGGACTGAAACACGAATGGAATGATGTTTTAGACGTCTCCACCACGCCACGCGTGTAAAGCAAGGCCTCTAAGACATTACTTGTATTGCATCTGCTAAAGGCACAATCCAATATTTGCTTGCTTGTAATTCTCAAGTTCTAATTCAACGCATTCGCTATTTATATACAGGCAACAGAAATTTGCGCACGATTCGAGAAGATTTTCAACACGCAGCGTTTAGATTTTGTAAATCTTAACGTACATTTAGAAATCCCACACGTCACGTATGGCAACCAGCTTGCTAAACGAAAAATATAAGAGCTCAGTACTGATGTGGAGCTACATTTTTCGTGTAGAATTTCCACACGCGCGTGTAGGATTTTAATATCCAAACGTTAATTTAGAAAACCTAAACGTCCGTGTGGTATTCAGATTACTGCATGAAATATATAGAATTATTTGGGGAAATGAGCTGATTTTCTAATGTCGTGTAGACTTTGCCTTTGCCCACGCAGCATTTAACTTTTCTACATTTGCATTTAGATTTTTAATATCCACACGTCGCTTGTAGCTTTTCTGCACGTCGCGTGTGGCTTTCTAAATTCTACACGCAGAGTGTGCAATTTAACAGGGCGAAATACGTTGCGTTTAGGTTTGACGTTTCTACACGTGCCGTGTAGCCAATTTTGTTATCTCTGTGTATCTTGGTTGATGTGGAGGACCCCAGACTTCTTATCCTTAACCTTGCCATGATCTCATTAAAGCTGCTAGGTGGAAAGAAACTTTCTTAAATTAAGTAATACCTTAAACAAGATTTCTTATCAATACTCCTACAGTTTTGTGCAAAGCTTTACTTGAAAAATCTTATGATATATGAAGACTTATTATGTAGATTGATTTTATTCTCAGCGTAGACATGGGAAATTCTCAAACTTCACCGTTCGTCTATGGCGCGAAGCTTTAGGTCGCTTGGGCTGTTGTGTTCTTTTGTTGACTTATGTATGTTTAACCTGCAACGCTAGAATCCCATTTCTTCACCTAGACCAATGACCCTTTTTATGCTGTGATTGCAGATGGAGGGTCTTTCGCTGCAACTCGATCATACATACCTCTCTTTCCAAAAGTCCCTGGTCCTTCCACTACAGACTCTGACATAAATATGAGAGGTTCGATGGCCATGACTTATTCCAGTTTCCTTTGCTGGTAAGCACTAAGTCACTTCCTGTTCCTGCATGTCAAGAAATTTATATAAGATTCATAAAAAGTAAATTTAAGTAGTTTATTCTGTATCGAAAGGAAAGGTACCAATGTTCAGCCTTGATTTTGTGACATGTCTAAATTTGTTGGACGACATTGAGTTTCTCTTTTTGCCAAAGACGAGCTTTACATAATGCTGATTTTTAATATATCTTTTGGTCCAAACTGAAGAATATATTTGTGGACAACAAGTGGCTCTATATGTCATATGCTAAACAAAAAAATTTTGCTCACTAAAACCCATTTTTCGACCGATAGTTCCTATGGCAGCTATAAGATATACTCATCCGTATCACATATTAGCAGTGTGCACTAAAAAGAAGACTCTGTGTTGTTTAGAGACTAGTTTGCGTACAAACAGACAGACAGAGGGACGGACAAAGCTAAATCGATTCAGCTCGTCGTCCTGATCAAGAATATATAAAGTTTATAGGGTCGGAAATGTATGTAAATGTAATGTTCAGAGGCAGCGAGGGCGACACAGCGACGGTATAAGCTCGCTGCTGCGACGCTTCTCCAACAATGTCGCATAGCAATAAAAACTTCGTGTCAGTGACTACAGCCCTTAATACATGCCAAGAGAAAATGCAGCTCAAGGATACAGTCTAATGTGGTAGTGCTGTCTCAGTCTTGGTAAACTTCCATAAAGTTTTACGAAAAGGGCTTGAAATTATACAGAATTCCTCACTTATTTCTGCACTTCTTTCAGAGCACGTCCACCTATAAAGGCGCTTCACCACCCGTTGTTGGCGTTCTAAGTATGTTCCGTAAAAACTGCCTCATAGGCTGTTATGATATCGTAGCGAATTTTTGTCAACTCAGTTGAGTTGAGTTGGTGGTTTAGCCGAACGGAACTAAATTTGCTAGGTGATAGGGAAAGTAAAATCCGGCACGCCGGGTGATTGAAAAGAGGGCGAACCGACGATTATCACTCCTTTTTTTTTGGCTTTAATCACTGCGCTAGTGATGGGGGTTGGTCGTTTTTCCAAACAGTGACCAGGTACGATATCGAATGTGTGCGCGACACAATCGATTGGTAATACACAAATTAAATGTTTAATCCAACTATCACGCTATTGTTCGCGACAATAACGAGTAGTTTACACTTTAATGTTTTTTGTTGTAGGAGATTATTGGTCATTGACCATTTTTCGATGATGATGTCTTAAATATACTTCGATGTAGTTCACAAATTAATTTTTAGGTTAAAACCGGAAGAACATGAGCCTTGAAAAAGGCTAGCATGTCAAACACGTGCGCCTTGAAAAAGGCATACGTGGAGCCCTCCCTCGAACGATGTGATCAGCTCGAAGCTTCCAGAGCGACTGGATTATCACTCCAACTGTAAAAAAACTGAAATAAAGTCATCATCATTAGCAATCGATGTATCGATAACTCCATACATGTATCGACTGCGCTTTCTTGGAACTAGTTCCCGAAGTCGGAACCCAGGGACACTACAATATCTACATATTTCCCTTAATCTGTATGCAAAATCAATCTTGGCTATAATATATTCCAGTTCAAAATTTTCAATAAAAACTCATTTGTTCGATTATTTTTCCATATAAACCCAGTTTATGCTTCTATATTTTTGTTTGTTCTTTTTTTTGGCATTGTGTAGTTACATACTTGTACATTCATTACATAGGAGATTAAATAAACTCGTTTTGTTTTTAATAGTAAAAGTCATATGCATATTTCGTAGAACTATATACAAAATCTTTAAAATACACACAAACTTTAAGATACAGAGATAGTGGCTAAATAAATTTAATTTAGGGATAAGTTTATAGATAAACTATGTTTAACAAATGTACAGCTATTAATTGGTCATACAATGCATCATCTTAGGTTTGCTAATTAAATATATGTGTATATAAATTCTAGATAATTGCATTAGTTGGTATCTCGTATAGTCTTCTTACATAAACTAAGTAACGCGTAAATCACACATTATAAATATTTATTTATATATACATGTAGAATTTCTGTTTAAAAAAACCATCGTAGCGGAAGACTAGAAAAGGTAACACTAGTGGAAAGTTATCCGTGATGTTTTTTTAATTTTTTTTTTTTTTCGGGGGTGTTTTACAAATTCTTACTACTTGTATAGCCATAACAAATTGTCGACTAATTTTCCAAAAAATCTAAAAAAAACTCTACTGCAATAGGTCCAGCGCATGCAAACTCTCAACATCTGGATCGAAATTGGCATCGCATGTGGAGAGCCAATCCCAGACACGCCTTCGCACCATATTCTGATCAATGGGTATATCCAGACCATAGCTAGACATCATACGCTTGAATCTCAATTTATTCTCATCTCCCGATAGTCGACCCTCTCGCTGATTGAGATAGATACACGAGTCCTGATCATGCTGAGTGGGTGAGATGAGGGTGGCCGACTTTGAGGATGAAATGCGACACTCCACCCAACGGTCTTTCATGTATTTGGTCACCTCAGTGATCTTACAACGATCCTCGGGATCGTGACTCAAGTATTTGCGGAAACAGCGCATCAAACGTGGCGAGAATCGTCTGAAATTATCTGGCACTTTGGTGGTCTTACGCTGCTCATATTTCATAAAGTTTGCATAGGCCGCATCCTTGACCCAATCGGCGGACTGCCAGGGCGGATTTCCCGTCAAAATGTTGTACAACAAAATGCCAAACTGCCAGGAATCACTGATGGGCAGACACTGGAAACGCTCGTTCTTGATCAATTCCAATTGTTCGGGCGGCACACAGCTGGTCCAAATATGCTTTACCTTGTGCACAAGTAAACCCTTCTTGGTGGTGGCCCCAAAATCACACAGCTTAACCCTGGCAAAATCTGGTGTGAAAACTAAAACGTTCTCTATTTTCAGATCGCGATGTACCAAATTCTTGGAGTGCATAAAACCCAAGGCCGAACTCAGCTGCTCCGAGATCAGTTTACATGCCGTCTCGTGTAAACCATTGGGTCCTATATTGGAAGCCAAGTCACCATAGGGTGCGTGCTCCATGGCAAACACAAAATAGTCCATGGTCTGAAAGGCCACAGCATAGGCGCTAAGAATATGCCGATGATGGGATAGCTCGTAATTGTAATGGAACTCCTTTTGGAACTCCTTTATGGTGGTCAATTCGGCATGCACGGCCTTAAGGGCCACCAAGGTATTGGTGGGTCTGTGGCGGCAAAGTAAGATCTTGGCAAAACATCCCTCGGCCAGGGTTTTTTCGATATTGTACTGATCAGCAAAGGTCATCAGTGGCAATTCCACATCGGGTATCATATGGATTTGGCCCCCATCATTCTTATCGGGTTTCTTGTAGATGCTGCTGCGACGACTAACCGATGCACCAGGTACTTCCAGGCGACCAGTGCTGGTGCTGGTGGGTGTCAATGGAGTACTGCAACGCTTTTGGTTGTTGTGATTGGTACAGGTGCTGCTGTTGTTGTTGCTATTTCGGCTATTGGTGCTACCACCATCGCCAAAGGAGCGACGCAAGCGGAAGGAAAAGGACCGTTTTTCTGCAATAAAGAAACCAAGAAGAGAAAATTTAACATTAATTTAAGGTTGAAATATGAAATCAAATTTTATATATGATTTTTAAACATGATCATGTTCTTTAGTAAATCTGTAAATTCCAAACTGATCAGAATTCCCAATAATTTGCCATTAAGACCGATAGAGGATAGGTATACCAAATATATGTTTCATATTCCGATTTGCTGATATTATTTTTTTGTTTATTATTGCGTCTGTCCTCTTAATGTTAATGTGTTTTTTTAGCGACTACTAAAGGGTGATTTTTTAGCTATTATCTTTTTGGCAACACTGGTTTAAACAGCTCACGCACGTTTCGTGTTTTGTTTCACTGTCAAACATCTTCAGTTTGGTCTATAATTTAACCATGAATCGTCTTACAAACGAACAACGCTTGCAAATCATTGAATTTTATTATCAAAATGCGTGCTCTGTTAAGAAAGTTCATCGCGCGCTTCTTCCATTTTATGGTCAGTTTAATCGACCCACTGAAGCGGCTATTCGGGCTATTGTGACTAATTTTCGCACCAAATTTACATTGTTGGACATTAAACCACCAACACGCTTACGTAGAGTGCGAACTGAAGAAAATATCGCAGCTGTATCGGCCAGTGTTAATGATGACCATCAATTATCGATTCGTCGCCGTTCGCAGTAATTGGGCCTCTGTTACTCAACAAAGTGGAAAAATTTGCGGAAGGATTTAGGTGTGAAGACTTTCAAAATACAGCTGGTGCAAGAATTGAAGCCGAACAACCTACCGCAACGTAGAATTTTATGTGAATGGGCTCTTGGAATGTTGGCCGAAGATCCACTTTTTTACCGAAAAATTGTGTTCAGCGACGAAGCTCATTTTTGGCTCAATGGGTACGTAAATAAGCAGAATTGTCAATTTTGGAGTGAATATCAGCCAGAAGCATTGCAAGAGCTACCAATGCATCCAGAAAAAGTCACAGTTTGGTGCGGTTTATGGGCTGGTGGCATCATTGGACCGTACTTCTTCAAAGATGATGTGAACGGTGAGCGCTAACGTAAGATGATATCCAACTTTTTTTGCCCAAAATACAAGAGCTTGACTTGCGTGACATGTGGTTTCAACAAGACGGTGCCACATGCCACACTGCACGCGCAACAATAGACTTATTGAGAGGCGAGTTCGGTGAACATTTTATTTCACGTTCGGGACTGGTCAATTGGCCGCCTAAATCGTGCGATTTAACGCCTTTAGACTATTTTTTGTGGGGCTTTGTTAAAGCTCATGTCTATACAGACAAGCCCGCTTTAATTGAGGCATTGAAAGACTACATTGAAGCATTTATTCGTGAGATACCGGCCGAAATGTTGGAAAGAGTATGCCAATATTTTACTAAGCGAATGGACTATTTAAGGCGCAGTCACGGTCAACATTTGCATGAAATAATCTTCAAACATTAAATTATATGGACCGTACTATCGATTCAAATAAAGATTTCATGCGTTTTTCTGAATTTTATGTGTTTATATTGTGTAACTTTTCTATAGCTCTTAAATAACCACCCTTTATCTTCCAAATGTTATCGTGCCTCGTCGAGTACAAATTTTGTACAAACAAACACGCCCAATTGTTCTCAAAAGTATATAAATTTAAGTGTAATTTATCCCATTTTCATCTTTTTTGAACCTTTTTCGAAATGGTTGCCATTTAATATTGCTTCAAAGGGAAAAAAGTTTAGGATTTGGGTGTGATTGGCCCTTTAAAAGGATGATTCGCTTTAAAAAAAAAAAAGTGAATAAAACCATATAATATCTTTGGTTTAAAGATATAATATCTACTGTGTTCTGTTAAGTAATAGATAAATGAATATACTGCTTTTTTTCAAAAACATATATGGAAACGTTTTTATCCATAGTATATATAAAAATAATCTTTTAAAATCGAAATATTATTTGAAGCTATAAAATAGATATATAAATATCTTGAAAAGTACTAAAAAGGGCTAGTGAGGAAGGTAGGGGTGGGCGTGGTCTGATTGGTGTAATTAGGATTTCGTCTAAGCATTATCTGACCTAAATTTGAATCCGATATCTCAATATTTGGACTTTATGCCATATTTTTGGGCTTTCTGACCACTGTGCATTGGTCAAGATCAACAGAAGCTCTGTGAAATCATCCATGGGTAAACGGGTGTATTTCTCAGATTTTCCGGGTTTAATTATTTGTTTATTTGTTACTATTTACATTATCACTACGACTTGTCTTTGTCCATAAAATAAACACACGTCCTTCTGTGTTAGCGTCAAAGAAGATTTAACATAGAAGCACAATTTGCTGCGTCGATGACTTTTCACACAGCTGTTCGCTGTAATTTTAGTTTTCCGAGTTATTTTTTGACTATGTCCATCTCCCTCTAACCACCTTGTTTACCTATGCCGACAACAATTTTGAGTGAAGTATCTTGTTGGCATTTTAAACTATCTCGTTGTCACAATGGAGCTAACATCGCTCAAAAAATAGAGACGTTTCAAATTGTTCTTCTTTGTTAAATCCTCTTTGGTCTATGCCAGCGTCCATTTACTATAAATATACTAACGCCTTCTGCTAGCGACATCCATCCAGTGTGACCATCGTCTCTGTCTTAAACCATCTTGACGATACATTTACAGTTACACATTGGCGGCTACCTTTAAAAACTCCAACGACTACATATGGAAACCTAAATTATTGAGTTCAAACAAATTCGTTTTGAAATTTTGTTTAACAATCAAAGTAAATCCCTGTTGATTCGTTTCGTTTTGATTTCCTTTGAACTTCATTTCTAAATATTTTGACAGTCTGTTCTAATTAAAAATTCACATAAATTCCATTTTATATGCCACGCTCATAAATCAAATGCCAATATCTTCCTGTTCAACCTCTATATGCTTGTATGTATACATATGTTTGTCCCAGTCATAAATTTAAGTGCATTTTTCGGTCCATAATTTGTTGAAAAATCGAAAAGAAAATATCCACGCCAGCAATGTAATCGGCAATTAATTTCAAACACCTCCCGCCCAATGAGGCCGCACAATGACATAAACTGAAATACGAGCGTGAAACGATCAAAAAACACGTCAAAAACAATTCGCGGTAAATTTCAATATTTTTGTCTAAATCACATCACACCCCTATAAATGTTGTTTGGTGGCCGTTAACGAATTTCCAGCTAAACCGAAATATCTATAGATCTGTCTCGCTGTTACGGGAAAAATCAAATGATTTTGTTCGCTTTGCAGGCCATAAATTGGTGGCCTGCAAATTAAATCAAAACGTAGGTAGGCGGTGCCGGCCCCACACTACGCAGACTTTTAGCTTCCAAAAGTGACTAAGACAAAGTGCTGACGTCTTTTGGCCCATATACTCGTATGTTGCTCCCTTCTTATTTACTCAGAATTCTGCACTAACTTTGTCACAGACAATTTGGCGACGTGTCGTCTCGATCTCGATCACTGGACGTGGGTGTATTTATATTGTATCGTATTGGGTGGAGGGTTGGAAAAGATGAAAAGCGACTTTCTATGTTTTGCGCTGTGTCGCGTAAAAATTAATAATTCACACCGTAAACAAACAAATGGCCACATCAAAAAATGGTTATAAATCATAAATGAACGAAAATTATGTTAAAGTAGAGCGCACACACAACAAGCTGTTACTTTATGGAGGAGCACAAACCAAAATAAATGCAGCTGTTGCCAAGGGTAGGGTCAAGGGCAAAAACATCATAAAATTGGATTTCAAAGTAGCTGAGCATAAAACTTAAAAAAAGCACTGATTTTGTACTCAATCCAGGGCGAGCATAGCAAATAACTCTTAGAACTTGATAACTGAAGACGAGGTGGAAGTGCTTGCCAAACAACTCAATAATAAGGATTTTATTACGGATAACAGTAACTTTTTAATTCTTTTGAAGGGTTTGATGGCGTAAAGCGTTTACCGAAGAAAATAAAATATTTTTAAATTTGGAATTTTTATGAAGAAAATTAGCTTAAGTCAATAGCTCGAATCGATTTAGCTGTTTCAGACCCACAGGTGTCAGTAGAAAGAGCGTTTTCACATTGAAATTTATTTTATATTTTAATTTATGTTTATAATATGGCCTTTTTTCGACACAGATATGATATGAATTAGGGATATTGTATAATTTCCACGACTTGCCACTTCATTTTCATTTCTGTCAAATCACTTTCAGGAATACCACTAATAAAGTACATACTTGTTACTTTCAGAAACCAAAAGTGTCATCACCAATAATCTGTTGATTTGAATTTAAAAAGTAGGCGCAATTTTGTTTAAAATATATGTTAAATTGTCAAAATAGGTTGTGTTTTCAGCTTCCTGCTCATAATTCAGGGTGAGGACAACCCAGCTTGCTTTCCTCACTGTTTCAAAAATTCCGCGTGAGTTTGAAAACTAACAAGCCAGATGCTTTTGTCAACGTAGAATTGTGAATGTCGAAACAATGACGATCTGTCTATGGAAATGCAATATTTTAAGCAGTGAAAATGATAGGAAATGATGGTATTATATTCTACCCAATTGTTTTAAAATTCACGAATATAAATGAAATGGCACAATCTTAACGAACTCGTTATGTAAACGAAGCGAATTTTGAGTTCATTCAAAATGAAATATTTATTATATAATAACTGAAAACCTAATTATATGTTAATAAATAATCTGCCTAATTGAATCATAAATTATATTTATTAAGTTTATTAAATGAATAACCGAACCGAAAGCTAGGTTGTTTGAACCACACAAGCGTACCATCCCTAATTCTTGAGCTATTCGCATCTCTGACTTAATCCTGGTCACACTGAAACATAGGCGTCATTTCAAACAAACTTGAACAAACTTGTTCCTTTTCCTACGACAAGCGAAAAGTCATTTTCTGCATTTGATTAAACGAAGCAGCCAGAATTTTGTAATCAATCTTATATCAGTTCCTGTGACAAAATGGACAACGCCACACTGATTGAATTTATGACTTTACATGCAAGTTATATAGATGTGTACGCGGAGACCTACAATCGTGAAGAGGTAAGTACTAAATTTGAGGTTATGTATTTATAAAGCGGCTAATACACGTGTCACCTTAGCCCTTAGATGAGTTCGACCATGAACTATATGCAATAATTGGTGACTGTCCTGATAATGTCGAGAAGAAAGAAGTACAAAATGAACCAAATGCTGCCCAGCTTGACCCAGCCGAGAAAACACTGCCCCCCTTTATGAAGGCTGAAGAGGTGACCAAAATCTTTGATCAGTTGGAAGCAGAAAACGTAAGTTAAACATACAAAATCAAGTGAAATTTAAATGAAAGTTGTCTTTTTAATAGACTCAACTTCAGCCAAAGGATGCGAATGCTAATGCCACCACCGTTACCACCAAGGACACCGGCGGCACACAAGCAAGCCAACCATTCTAATACCAATTTAATTTGTCTACCTCCGTCCGGAGAGTCATCTCCTCCACTAACATAGACGGACACCACAACCCACCATTGAATAGCTGATATTTTCACCACAATCACTAGCTCCAGCCACATGTTCAAGTGCAACAGCACTTGCACCACCAAATTCAAAGTGCATTTAACCCTCATCAAATATTCCACTTCCTGTATTATTACCAGGATCTTAACCAATGACTCCACACACCACAACCGTCCATTGAACAGCTGATATTTTGACCACAATTCAACAATTTCCATACCAAAAACGAAATCCAGCATAGTGGTATATGCAATTTCATATTACATTTAATCAGGCGGTAATTTTGGTAAAAGTTTAGGAATCAGGCTTTGAGTTCTGTACAATTTCCCTATTACTTATAAAACACGTACGCAAACCGGTCCGGAACTGCACAGTACAGAACCGGTTGGGTTCAGGTTCTTGTGATACGAACACCGTTTAAGCACAAACCAGAGCCCTATCCCAAACCTTTTTACATTTCTATTATTTTGGGAAGTTAAAATCATATTTGGTCCGGGGCTTCGAACTTTCTGCGAAGTCGACGGGTCAGTTCGCGGACCGGTTCCTTCGCTTGTCAAACCTAATGTTTTGTTTTGAACCTTGGTTCATAGCTTCTTAGGGCGCTTAAGAAATTCGACTCTATTTTTAATTTCTTTCACTGCTTCCAATAATGCCTGGTTTTTGAAATTGGAATGTACAGGCCTGTTCTCAATTCCACTTCGGTTTTCGTATAAACGTTTGTATTGGCCATTTTACTCTTACAAATTTGAGTGGAATTTATAAAGGAAATCTGTGCCTACTAGATCAAGGCTTCTTTTTTCTACGTATTGAATTCACTTGGCATTGAGCTGTCGGTTTCAACTGCTTGAGCAATTCCACTTTTACTGAAAGCGGATCTAGTAACCGTAGATATAAATGTCACTTTCCATACAATTTTATTAACTTAGAGTTCAAAGTACAAGCGTTTATACGAAAACCGAAGTGGAATTGAGAACAGGCCTGGTATTCTTCACCTTTTCTGTAGCTTAACATGCGACGCTAGTACTTAAACTTCCAAACTTGACTTTTACTTTAATTTCCTTCTCGAACTCATAATAATGTTAAATCCTAAGTATCCTAAGTAAGAAAGTATATGAATTAATATTAGACACGATGAAAAAGTTAAATAAAATAAGCTTTCACTTCTGTCTGTTCTGAAGATTTTGTTTGCCCAATTAACGAGAGTTTTTTTTTTGTTTTCTTTGTGATTTTATTTCCATGATCTTATTTGCAGGGAGAATCTGTCTAAAGTGTCCTTTCTGTAAAAAGAGAACACACCAAGTGTATATGCATGCTTCTGTGCAATTTTGTTCGCCCTTACTCTCTTACCCATTGTCTGCGATGAAATAAATAACGCAACACAAAATTTTAGCGCAGTAACAACGAAAAAGACACTTTACGCTGAGCCTTGGCTTGTTTTAATCAGTTGCTTAGGAGCCGAAGAATATTGCCCCCATTAAGCTGTTTAGTAAGTTTCTCTCATCGAGAACAGAAAACACTAGAAAAACAAAATCATCTGTTCTGTTGAGAGAGTGAGCGCGTCTTTTAAATTTCTCTCTTTCATTAGGAAGCAGACAGCATTGAAAAAGTTGTCTGACCCTATTTTGCGAGATCTTAATTATAATAAACATCAACCATACAAAAATGCAACAACAAACAATTATATTATTTCTTATACATTTTATGAACGGACGGTTGAGGTTCTGGAGGCCTTCCATTTATAGGGTTCAGTTTATGGTCTGGTTTGAACAGTTTCAGCAAAGTTCGGTTCTGTACTTTTTGGCCGCCTTTGTTGTATGTCTATTCAGTTCTTTATATAAACTGTTCCTTCCCAGTTTGTCAAACGCAGTCGTTCAGTGGCGGTGACCTACGAGAACAAATTCTTAGAACAAAATTGTCCTGCCTAGTATTTTATTAGGGTTTATTATTATTCATGCCTGTTCCCGTTTTCGATTTCGATCAAATCATGCCTAATCGGAAATGTAAAATGTTCTTGCTTTCAAAAACCGACTGTGTTGTTCAACTTTTAGCTTCAAAATTCTAATTGCCTTCAATCGATTCTCTGGATGGCAAAAAGATTAGACCTAATTCTCTTATCGTTTCTTAGAAATCACAACTCTTACCAATTCCGATTATTCGGATTCGGAAACGGGAACAGGCCTGATTATGTATTCAGGGTTATTTATTATCACATAACTCAACCTAAGATCACAGAGCTGGTATCCAAATGCGCTTTTGTGAGAAATGATTTTAATAAACAGTTGGGAAAATAAGTTAAAAAAGAAAAGCTGAAGTTCCTTTCCTTACATAAATCATTTTAATGTTGTAAGATTTCTTACCACCTGCGTCATAGACTAACAAATTGAGAGCAAACATTTTTAGCACACTTTGCCACTCATTAACCCCCCCAACAGCCAGGAGGCGGACAACTCAAACTAACATCAATTGGCAGGACAGGGCGGGCAACAAGCTAAAGTTTTTCCTTTTGTTTTTGTTGCTGCTTTTCTATTTCCGTTCCAGAATTGATTGGCTCGAGGCCAAAGGCGGCCAATGGCCAAACACTACATATCCCTAACACAATATATGAGCGCGCCCCCAAACACACAAAAACAAAAGCAAGCAAGACAAGAAAAGAAAAGACTTTAGCAGCAAACTAATTATAAACCATTAAAAACCATCAACAGAGATACAAAAGCTAAATTCGGTCTGCGTGCGATCATAAATCAAACTTTCACTTTTGTTCAAATTTGATTTTTGTTCTTTTTTTGTTTTGCTCATTTGTTCCTTCCTTCCAAAAATAGCCAAAAAAGGGTCAGCAGGCAAAATTGCATTTTCATTTCGGAGCTAAAATTAAACGAAGCCAGAAAAAGCTCAATTTCCGTATAAATGATGCGCTGGCATATAGTACATTCGAATACGTAAACAGTGGGTCAAAATAAACAGATGGACGGGGCAGCCATCTAACTCAAAATTGTGAAATGTGAAATGTGCAATGGTAATAATACCAACCACAACAACAAAGGCGCCAGGAGATCGACCTGCATGAGAAGGCATGAAGCAAGCAACAACTGTTGAAATTTGTAGTATATAGAGTAGCCGAAAGGGTGATAATGATAATGGAATACCCTTAAATATGGAAATAATTAAGATTCTTAAACTTTTAAACTTATTTATGGTCTTTTACCATTTTTATATCCAAAAAATTACCCATCAAAATGACACTATTAAATTATCCATTTGATCAAATTATCTTAAATACTCCAAATATCAAGATTATATTTTTGTAAGTCTAAAAATGATATTCCAAGGATATTTAATTACATATATCAGGTTGACACTTTTTGTATTAAGTTTTTAGTACCAATTTAATACTTGAACTTATCCATTTGATGTTTCAAACTTTTAGTATCATTTTGATACTAGCTTCTATCAATTTAATATTTTTTTCTTGTCAAGTTTGTAGTATGTATAAGATCAGTTCTATACACACTGCCCTTAAAGTTAAGACAAAACATTTTAATAACTTTTTCTTTATTTTAAATTACAGTCTTACAAAATGTAATTTATTTGCACTAATGAAAATAAATCGTCAGAGTGTGGACACCTCTATGGAAAACATTGCTCTTTCACTTTGGATGCTCCGTATCCACGAGGATGTTGTCCAATCAAAAGTCACTGAAAGGAAGTACTTCATGCTAGAACCCATAAATGTAGATCGTTTATTGCGCATCGTTGTACGTATATGTCCTGTCTAAAGAGTCATTTACATATTTGTTAAAAAAACGACTATTTATGCTTTGCTACTCAAACTTCCCTTGTACATATAGAAGTTCGTGCTCCATATTGAAAATGTGATATTGGGCAAGCATATTTCACATCAGAGCATGACTTTTTCAAATTTTCAAACCAACATTCGTTGAAATTGAACAGTTTTCAGCTTTGCGTATTAAATTCAAATTCTTAGTATCAAATAAATAAAGAAAATAACAATTTGATACTAATACAAAAACAATTATACTATCTTCAGATTCAATTCAATGCGTATCAGATTCATACATCTCAAAATTTCTGGGTGTTCGGATAGTATTTATGAAATAAAAAATAAAAGAGGGAACTGATCTTTTAAATGTAGTGAGAGTATAGAAAATCCCCTAGGAGAACAATTTTTTGTATCCCATCGACACAAACGAGAGCATATAAACACAGCTTTCCCTTTCCGCCTTTTAATTTCGATTGCTGTTGTTTGACAAATGATTTATATAATTTTCTACTCCGTTCTGACTACTTAGTTACATCTGCGCTTCCTAAGCTACTCAAGCACCCTAATTGGATGTCAATTGTCAAAAACTAAGCATATACCCCATCAAATGGCAGAGTATACTCAAATATTCAAAAACCGAGAAGGCAATACAGCATCAAGTTGTATGACTGACTGCCAAAATGACTGTGCCTCGGGCCGGACCCGATTCCCCCATCCTCACGCCTCATCATCGACTGCTTGGCAACCCGCCCGGTGGTGCGACTTTGGGGGCATTGCTGACGTCAATCGGCAAGTCGTTGTCGGTCGGCGTGCCACATCACACACACAGATACGCATGCACGCACTCAGACACCAATACATTTTGGTAGAGATACATTTTTGAGAGCACTGCAGAGGCAGCAGTAGCAGCCGGGCGGGCGTCTTAGCTATTTTTTTTGTTTTTTGTGTTGTATTGTAAGTATAATACTTATTTGTACATACATATGTTGATCTATATGAAATGATATGGCTATGGATGGATGATGATGATAAATTAAACTGGAGAACGACGGCTGGCAGTCTACAAACAATTTTATTGCTCTCGTGCTTCAATTGAATTCACATTAATCCAGCTATCTTTGATGTGGATCGATTTTGTAAAAAATCAAAATCGTTAAAAAGACCTACATCAATCTCTGACGACAGACCTACGACAATCTGTCTCTCTCTCTCTCTCTCTCTCTATTTCTCTGTGTAAGAACAACCATATAAAATTTCCACACTTTGTACTTATATGTTCTAGAAATAAAACTGCGATTGTTTACAACAAATAGAATTAGGCCAACAAATGGATTGTAATTATTCTTACATTAACAGCATTTAATTTTGCTATTTATTCGTTTTACACGATTCCCTGGTGTTGATTTTATCCAATTGTGATCAAGTTTTCAACAGTTAATTAGAAAAATTTGAAATATTTTTCAAGTGATGGTACGATTAATGTTTATTATTTTAAATCGTATGTTTTTCGTTTAATATTCAAGGCTTTTCAAAGATAATAAGACAAGTAATAAATTTCAAATCATATTTGGACTTCAAAACAAATATTGGTAATTTGAAATACTTTGTAGAACGAATTGTACGCGCCCAAAAATATTCCAAAGTAAGTATATGGGATTCAGCGACCTGTTTTTGATTATAGTCCAAGTTTGTTTTAGTTTAGATTAAGTACAACATTATTGGAATAACAATGGTATGTCGTACAGCCCTGTTTCGAGAATCACCACAATTCTGTTATCAGCGGACTTGTTGCAATTCACGGTTTAACAACCTGCAAACTTCGTTTTTATACAAATTTTATTAGAGAACTAGCAAATAACCCGACGCGCCTTCAACAGTATAGAACCAAACAATATTAGATATAATAATACCCCGTAGAACCCAGAAATCTAACTTTGCTGATAGGTTTTCCCTCCAACTCCCACCCCCATTCCCACCCACCCATATTCCTCCCACATCCCACTCACTTCCCGCCACATCCAACAAACTCCCAAAACAACTTACCACCCACATCCCATCCAAATCCCACCCACATCCCATTTACTTCCCAGTGGGCATTCCAGCGTTATTTCCAACATCGGAAAATGAAAACACAAATAAATTCTCATTTTGACCTTACAAACCGAGTTTCAAGCCGATCGGATGAAAAATAGTTATTTTGCATGTAGAATTTTTCGGACATTATCACGCCTAGGATTTTCCGGCATTAAAAAATCACAATTTTAATTATTTCGTATTCTGTCCTTACAAACCGGGTTTCAAGCCAATTGGATGAAAAATAGTTTTTTTCGTGCAGAATTTTCCGGCAATTTTCAGAACGTCAGATCAAATTTTCCAACTTTGGAAAATCGCATTTCTAACTATTTTGTATTCTGTCCTTACAAACCGAGTTTAAAACCAATCGGATGAAAAATAGTTTTTTTCCGGCCATTTTCCTCGTCTGCGGATTTTCCAAAATCGGGAAAATACGTGTCAAATTATTTCGCGTACTATACTTACAAACAAAGTTTTTTCCGACTTTTCCGGTGGAATTTTCCAAAACCCCGTCTTAGTACGCACTTTTACCACTAACAGAAACTCCTCTCCGAATTTCAGCTTTCTATCTCTTACCGTTTAGGCTGTGCGATGATTGCCAATCAGTCAGTGAATCAGGACACTCTCTTTTATATTTATAGAGATAAACACTTGGGGACTCTAATGGTGTAAAATTCCAGTCCGAAATTGTTATTTGGTTTTTCGAAGCTCAGCTTTTTATTACATTTTTTAAGCATGGTTTATCCAATACATTTTCAGGGCCTTAACAATCCAAGAAAGTTCGAAAAAGATCTATGAATTTCCGGTAATCAGTAGAACACCTATTTGCGTTCTAATTTAGATATAGATTTAGAAACGTTAACTTTTCAGTCTAAAATTCTGCCTCTTTTAATTTTTGTCTTAAAACAATAAATCTTTATAAATTAACAATCATTTGCAACAACTAAACTAACGCATTTATCAAGGAACAGTCGAAAGCTTTCTACGATTTTGAACTATTAAATTTAGAAGAAAAAATACTCTCTGCCTAGAAAGGTAGCAAAGCGATTGGAACATGTTTTTGGAATTGTTATTTAAAAGTTGATAGCAAAGTCTGCTATTGGGGTCCTTGAAATTGCTATACAGGCAACGAGAATTTGTTTTGTTGTATGTAAAGTTGGTAGCGACCCTGGTTTCGACTGCGTGAACTAGAACCGCAGTCGATACTGAGGGCAGGGACCGATAGATCGATTGCGGTCGATGAAGATTTATACGCCCTCCAATCACTTGCTTATTGAAGAATTCTAATATTCAACTAACTAATTGGCGTATTGCTTTCTTTTCTATCGCTCGGAGGGATTGTAAATTCCATTTCAACAACAAAAAATCAGGTGATTTATCATTTTCATTTATAATTTTTCATATTTGTTGAGAGCCTTGGCAAAATAAACGCTTATATTGAAAGACTACGATGAACTTTATGTTAATCAAACGTTTAGCCGGCTCGGTGTAATATCAAACATAGGGGTCACTGTGTTAGTTGTGGGGAGAAAATTTTTCTTACTAATACAGTAAGGTCATTTGGGTACACATACACGCACTAAGAATTCTTTTAACTTGATGTTGCCTTGGAACTTCCAAGCAGTTATAGCAATGCCAGCATGAGAAGGCAGCTGCTGACTTACAGACGATGGGTAAAGATACTGATTATAGCACCGAGAGGTTCTTGAAACAGCTGTATGATTTTTGCGGAGTTGTGATTTCCTTTTTAAAGCTAAGTGCAAACATAACATGACCTCGAGCCGGCTGAAACCAATTTGTTTGATTAAGATTTAACTTTTGAAAATGTTCTTAGACTCACAAATTTATACTTCAATGAATGAATAAATCGATCAACTCAAATATATTATATCTATTTTAT
This sequence comes from Lordiphosa stackelbergi, assembly GCA_018904235.1. Lineage (NCBI taxonomy): Eukaryota > Metazoa > Arthropoda > Insecta > Diptera > Drosophilidae > Lordiphosa > Lordiphosa stackelbergi. The sequence continues at coordinate 94,169 of JAEIFU010000231.1, read as the reverse complement.
GAGGTGAAAAAGAAACAAGTTTAATCAAAGCTTGCAATAAATTTGCAAAAAGAAAACTTGGATTTTTTTTTAGTTTTCTGCTGAAAATCTTTAATTAATTGGCCATAATTTTAAACGAAACAATTCATATGCCAAATACTTAATAACAATCCCATCATCTAATCATTTCCGTTTCCTTAAGACTACAATTTATCGTTTCACTCAGTTGACGTCAAAATCTTTGCAAAATGAAATTACTACAATAATTTACGATCAGCATTCAGTGAGTTTTGAGTGTTCCGAGAACAAATACAAACTACAGACACAAAAGATATTAAACAGCAATTGTTTCATTTGCATATTTATTTATTTAAATAGGTTTGTTTTCACAAGCTTTGCAAAAATGTGGCGAGAGCAAATGGTGGTTCCAAAAACTTGGCATAATTTATGGATTCTAAAGGCAATCGCGTTGCCTTCAGCTGTAAGAGAAGTATTTACGAATTATATTTATTATACTTGCCCAAGAGTCTACAATTTACACATTTTTCATTTTTTTTTAAGTTTGATAAATGATCGTCGCCGTGTCTGACGTGAAAATTTACCTTGACCTTACCTTGAATTTTTACTTTTACAAGTGATTCTACTACTTAATTTTTTTGCGCGCTCAATTAAATTGGCAAAATTGTTGTGTTTACAGCGAGTCTATTTATATAAAAATTGAAAAAAGGCGGAACTATTAAAATAAATTATGGAAAATCAAGCGTGGGCGTCAACTTTTGCCACTCACTGTGTGTACGTATGGGTGCAAGTTTCTCATATATTTCACTCTCTACTTATGTATTTCCTTGCACTTATGAGCCATGACAGGCACTTGTTGTGCCACCTGAGGACGACCTTAGCAAATGTAGCTTGAAGTTCTCTTGGTGAGTGCAGCTGCCCTTGGTTGTCGCCTCGAGTGGTCAATAATGTTTGGAAGTGGCTGTACAGGTACACGCCTTCTTGGCTAAAAATACAAAAATTGCTCTGCCAAAGCTATCATAAAATTAAACGCGTTTTATAAATATAACAAATTAAAAATGTATATAAAGAAAATCACACGTAAATGTGCTTTAGCCTGTTGTTGGAACATACAATATTTTATTTAAATGTCTTGTTGTTTGTTTTTTGTTTGTTTGTTGTTGTGGGCGGCCGACGGAAATTTTGTTTAAAAGTCGTTAATTTTTATTGACTTTTTTTATATAAAACGTTCAAAATATATGGTCCGGAAAAAGAGGAAAATTGTGGGGATATAACTTTAGTTTTATATACCAATATGAGAATATGGAAAATTCTTAAGAATTACTGTTGGAGAAAGGCAGTGATTTTTTGCAGATTGAATTATTAAGTTCTATATTTCTGACTTGAGATTAATAATAACTTAGGCTGCTTTCCATTTGGAATGCTTTGGGAAAATGCAAATGAAAAAATCGATTGGTGAAGTTTTGTTAAGCATTTCTTAAATTCGAATGGGGACTCCCCGCGGGGATTTTTAAAATAATTTCAGAAACGCTTTAAACTGCTTCGGAACAATTTTATTTGGGGAAATATCTAACACCACAGTACCAATCTTGACACAATTTCCGACCCTGTAAAGTATATGTATATATTCTTGATCAGCATGAACAGCCGAGCCGATTTAGCCATGTCCGTCTGTTCGTCCGTCCGTCTGTCTGTCTGAGCGCGTCGATCTCGGGGACTATAGGAGACAGAGACACAAATTTTTGCATGTACATAGGTGTATACCGTACGCAGATCAAGTTCGTTTCAGATTTGCAAAATTTCCTCCCCTCCCCCCTTAAACCGCATAAAACTACTATCAGAGCCACAATTTTAAAGATACAACATCGTCAACATCGTTATCTTAGGCATTAAATCTTTCTATTCTGAAAAGCACAATAAGATCCGAGCAAAAACACCAAATTTATACCTGAAACAATTTTGCTTGTGGGAGGAGTAGGGGAAGTCGGGCCGTCTGCATTTTTTGTCTTAGTCGAGCGTTAAGGGGCGTGTGACTCTGTGATTGCATGTGTGTCTTTGTCGGGTTGTGTGTTGGTTTTGGGAAGTGGGCGTTGTGTTTACTATTGTGTGATTGGGCGCGTTTTAAGAGTCCGCTGAGCGTTCGTCTATTTATTTAGTCGTAGGAAAGCGGGGTGAGTACGGAGGTATGGTGATCTTGGAGCGTGTCAAGGTGACGTCTATTTTTCACTTAAAGGGCACGTGGTGTTTTGTGTTGGTTTTGTCGAGCTGTGGACCATTTTCTTTAAACGACGTTTTGATATATTAAAAATCAGGGGTGTGGAGGAACCAGGCTATAAAAAAGAAGCTTAGTTGCCTTTTTTGAATTCCACATTGAACTTTGAAATGAAATGTACCGAATATTTCGTAAAAAAAATTTATTTGTTAAGCGTGTCGTATGAATAATTTTTTTAATAAACTATAATGCTCCATTTCAAATTAAAATAATATATATTATGTTTTTATAATAATTAATTAAACAACAGATAAAAGCTTTAGGTATGCTGAGACCTACTTTTTCCATTTTGCCGTTTTGAGGTAAACATTTTATAAAAACTGGAACTTTACTAATAGAATTCTAAATAAAAAAAAATCCTTCGATCTATATGTAGAAATTTATGGCTGCACCGACCGAGCGTTGTAAAATAGAAATTTACTACTGCCATGTTTTCAATTTTTGATGATTAAATAAAAACAAATCTATTTCTAAATCACAAAATGTTTGCGGAAATGGAATTAAGAACAAGTCCGATTTTTTCCAATTGCGTTTTCTTCGAAATTTCACCTATTATTATTTTGCAATTGTTTCGCATTACCACTTGCCCACCTCATAAAAAAGTAAACAATAACAACAATTAAAAACAGCCATTGTTTAAATACACACAAAACAGACAAAACAAAAATAAACAAACCAAATGTCATTCCAGGCACAAACACACAACCACAAAAAAAATCATTTTCTCGCATAACATTAAAAAACGAAAAAAAAACCCTCCGCACGAAAAGTTAAAAGAACTTTGTGAGACGCGTCGAGACAGAAACAATAACAATTCGAATACCGATACAGGAGCAGAACAATACTCAATGGCAGGCAACAAAATCATCGTCACGTGCATAGAGTATATCATAAATACAAAAATAAATAAATATTTGCCTCTGACTAAAAGTCATTAGCCGGTTGAAACCGGTTAAGCACCCACTTCGAATTGAACTTTGCAAGTGGCTCTCCAGTAATCTAATTAATTTGTGATTAATTTGTTTGGCAGACATTAACAGTATAATTGTTAAGTGCTTGTGTGGCTTCTGCTTTTTTTATACAGCTCAAAATGAAGATTATTAATGTTTAATCAAAGACAAATTTTGCATATGTGTATCACATACGAAACTGCGTAAAACATTTCTGCACTTTTATATAATAAACATTTATTGACGATTTTTTCATTCTCTACTTATATTCATTTACGTTTTTCATGTGATGTGGTGATGTCTGACTGAGCAGAAATTAATAATTTATTAAATACTACATAAAAAAATATAATAAAATAAAATGCTCTTTGGATGCCAGCAGGAATACGGGAGATGCCCACGCATTTTTACTTTCGTTTTAAGCTTTTATTTTGGCTAACAAAATAAAATGGCAAATCAGTGAAATGGGTGAGAGGAAACGCCGTCTGGGTAAAAGACACTTATACAAATGAAAAAAAATCATTTGTCAAACAACAACAATTACGTAAAAGAGAAGGAGATACCAATGTAAGACTACTGCATAGGCACCAGTTTGCTTAGAACAGAATCTGTTCTGAAGAATTCGGCTGCTGGAGCTATTTTGATTACCTCTTTATAATATTTTCGAAAAAACACACAAAAAGAAAGTCGAGAAAAAAAATTACTCTATCACTAGCTTTAATGAACTTAAGGAAGGCAAATTGGAATAGTAGATTTCCCCACTCACAATGTTTAGCTTGCTATCTTTCTTTATTGCGCTAGTCACGAAACCAATTATAACCCCAACTTAAATATTATTCTAAATCTATTGAAGTTGTGATAAATACAATTTTAAATCCCAAAAGCACGCCAAAGTCTCGTAAAGAATTAGTCAAGAATCAAGACTTGATGTCTAAACAGCGAGCATTACGATTATTATACTGAATACCCACAACGTCATTCCACAGACTGTATGACATCTATATCCCAACTAGACACGACTAGGATATCTTACCATAGTAGAGCATATACCATCAATATCTGCACGGATAAATCTAAGCTTGATGACAATATAGGTGAGGGAGTTTTCTCCACCGATGGCTAAGTAGGGCACTACCTCTCTCCCAGAGAAAAGCTTGATAGGAATGGAACTTTAGTTTTGAATCTTCGGAAAAAGTTTTTATTAATCAAGTACAAACGGTGTCAATAGTACGGTAAGTACAAAAATACTTCATTCAAGTACAAAATTCTAATTTTAAGTACGATATTTTAAACCCCAAAATACTTATTTTAATATTTACATTTCGAACTACTTCTTCTTTAAATCTTGATCATAATTTTAGGTTGCAATAGTCTTAAAATCAACCCGATTTACTCCTAAAATAAGAAAAAATTATTTTTTATTAAATTCAAATAAATTCTAAAGTCAACCCTAATACATTCTGGAAACAAAACAAAAGTTCTTAATATAACTACATAATGATCTCGGTTCGTTCGTCCCAATTGGTTCTTAAAAATATGCTTCTGTAATCAAATAAGGCTGAAAATACAAAGGAAATTAATTAACCGAAAACCAAGATGGTTTACTATGGTGAGTCTGAAGTCTACCCTGACTCTATAACTAAAGTGTTAGAATCAGGAGGGAATTTTAAAATAATTCGCGTTTTTCGTTGGTTTGTCCGGAAAGTAATAGGACTGAGTCGATTTAAAAAAATTATTGAGCCAATCGTTACAATTCTTTAAAATCTTTCCAAATAGGCTCCTTCTGTCGATCAGCGCTGCAGCGCCATTTCCAACATTGAAGGCGTCAGGGAAGGCATTCCCGGTATAGCTTTGAGACCCGCGGTGCATGCTGTTGGGTCCCCTCTGTCGTCTCAAAATGCTAGCCTTTTATCGGCCTTTTCAGGCGAGGAAACAAAAAAAAGTCCGGGGGAGCCACATCAGGGCTGTAGGGCGGCTGCAGAAGCGTTGGGATGCCGGCCTTGGTCAGGTAGCTGTTCACAAGAAAAGGCGGAGTTTTTGGTCGTCAGTGAGCACTTTTGGGACCATCTTCGAGCACACCTTGCGCATGTTCAAATACTCCGTCACAATGTCAAGAACCACAGATTTTGGTAAATTTAACATCTGGGCAATTAAGCAATTACTAAGTCGACGGTCTGAGTTCAAAACTTTGCGCACACGAGACACATTGTCGGTGTCTGTCGAAGGTCTTCCAGCACGGTCTTCATCGGCGACCTCTTCCCGGCCCTCCAAAAAGGCCTGATGCCACTGAAACAGACCACTTCTTGCTAAAGCAACATCTGGGTAAGCCTGCTTGATCATATCAAACGTCGCTGTCGTCCTGACTCTCCAGCTGCTCGGAGACAACTGACCAGCCGCTCGTTCGTTAGCTGGGAACGCCCTCTACCAAATCCAGTCGGTGCGCTCACGCTTCGAAGTACAGTCGCGGGGGAAGAAAAGTCAGTCCTATTACTTTCTGGACAAACCCTGTAAGTCTCTTTTGTGCTCAATCCAAGATGTTTTATACTTGAAGTAAGAACATTTGGTCTGGGCCCAAAAAGGAGAAGCCATTATTGCATCGTCTTAGCCACTGTCCAGCTTCAAGTAGAAGGAGACTCAAATCGTTTGGTCACCCCTTTCTACTCAACCCTCCTAAAGTACCTGTTATTAAGATTCCCGATTCATGAGCTCTTGCTAGATTCTAAACGAATTGATCTGGGAATTTCAGTTCTGTATTTTTTAAAATTTTTTAAAGCCGTTAGCTTTGTCCTGATCTGTCCGTCAAACATTAAATTAATAGGCCCCACAAAACCAAAAAAAAAATCCAACTTAATGTGCTCATTAAGAATTTTTACAATATTTAAGTACATATTTTTATTGCGTGTCAATGGCAAAAAGCGCGTCACAACGCACAGACCAAACAGTTGGTCATACAAAATAAAAAAAAATCAAGACGACCTGTGCAGTCTGTGCTTTTCTTCATCCATATGTATGGATGTATGTATATATATATATGTGTTTTATCTTTTGGTTAGCCATAATATTTTTCACGACGACAGGCGACGGCACGACCTTGTCCCACGGCTCAACGCGTAGAAAGCGAAAGAGCCAAATGAAGAAAAACAAATTGTGAAGCAACCACAGAAATTCGTCAAAACATGGGGGGGGGGAACAAAAATTATTTTAAAATGCATTTCACAAAATATGTAAAAATGTCTAAACTATTTATAGTTGTAATGACTTTATCTAGTTAATAATTGTATATTCAAGTGAGGGTTGATTACCTATGGTGCTTAGGATAGTCCACGTTCAAAGCGCCGGTGGATATTAGAATCATACATAAAGCAACTTTACAATTAAAACATATAAACTAATGGGCTTATAATGTGCCTAAAATTCAGTGAGAATTGGTAAAAGAAGAAACTTTACTCGAGGACTTACTAATCCGAGGATTAAGTCGACAATTGGTATTGATTTCTGTGAGTCATTCAATTATTATGACTTTTTATGAATTGATTGATTTTATGAATACTTTTCTCTTGACCTGCATATTTTACGAATGAAAAGCTTATGTTTTGTAAGACTTTGCTGCTTTCAATCTAAAGATTTTTTTAATTAGTCAAATATAAAGCTTATAAAAATATGCTACACGATTCTATTTCTGTGTTTATTGAATTGAAAAATGGAAGTCTCATTAGTATAATTCTGGAAAAGACATGTTGGAGTGGTTAAGCAAATTGTAGTTGAAAGTCAAGTTCAGTAATTATCATTCTAAAAACAAAGTTCAAGATAAATATGAAGAAAATTGAAATGCTTTTAAAAATGCCAATAACAAAGGATTACCAATTCAAAGTGCGCTGATTTTATGCCCTCAAGAGGGTTCGTTGCACTATAAGCTACAGTCGCCATCTCTTACAATTCTTAGCAAACACTATAAAACGCTCTGGTCATAACTCAAATGAATTAATTACACAAAATGCCTAAGTGAAAGCCGGCACAATTGAAAACAACTTACACAGACACACACAAAAAAGACAAGCAGACCGACAGACAGACGGGTCGAGGCCCATTAGCCCGACGGTGTTGATAAAGAACATCTTGTGATCCAAAATAGCCTAAACACATTACAAACCAAAAAAGACATCGAGCATACGACGCGTGTGCCGTCCATGCTAGGCCAATTAAAAAATTCGTTTATAAACAAAACAAAAATTCAAATTTGTATGTGCCAGCAAAAAAAAAGTGAAACAAAAGTTGAAATACTCTCCTGACAATTAAACCATTATTAAAGGTTATTTTAAAGAGACTTTCAATTTATGGCAATAATTTTGGCATTTCAACATTTACTCTGCATCTGTCTTGAACTTATATTGGAGATAGTTTCATTGGCAACATTTTCACAGTATAGTTTAAGCAAACCCTTTCACTTCCTCAAATATCATTTTGCATTTCTTGCTGACATACCTGTTTATTTCGCTTAAAAAAAATGGCCACTTAAATTTCCATACATATTTGCATTTCATATTCCATTGCCAAATATTTTTGCCATATTTTTAATTTATTAATTAACGCTCACATAAAAATTCCACATAAGATACAATCTGTCTGCCTGTCTGTGTGTGCACTTTTTGTACACTTTGTTTACTTGAGTAATATGAAAAAAGTATTTTGAAATGAGCAATGTCTGTTAGGCGTGACGTGCCCGTGTTCAAATTTCCCTAAAAGACAAGTATTCACTGTCTGCTGTTGAAATATCGAAAACGGCAATTGACTTCGCACTTCATTAATGATTTTCGATTTGATTTGCTCATTTCCCAATACCCTAAAGATTGTACGCATTTAAGAAATGATATAAGTATGTAGCTGGCTAATTCAATTTCCGTTTTTCTCGGGAGACTTGCACTGCTACACAAATTAATTTTTCAGCAAAATCAATCAAAACATCAGATTGATTCCCTGCTCTCTGGGGGTGGTACATTTTAATGTACCACCTATAAGAATATTGTTTTTGCTTCTTTTTTTGTACGACTATGCTATATCACATGCTATTTGCTGTTTGGTACAACATGACGTATGTATATGTGTATCGTAGCAAAAGAAAATCTATTTTAAATCAATTTGATTTTTATTCAAATTGAGCTATCCATGGGATGCTCAATATTTTATTCCGATTTGTGTGTTTCTTTTGATGCCAAGAGATTAGTTAAGCATCAAAGTCCAATTAGTTGTTGATAGAAAAAAACTTAATTCAATTTGATTCGAAGAATTTGCCTTAAACATAAAAATTATATTGAAGAAATTGAATTATTCTTCCCAAAACTTATCAATACACAAATTTGTATTGTGATATTTAAATATCGAACCCTAACCGCCTGAAAAACATAAGCTACAAAAGGTTTACAGCTCTCAAAAAAGCTTATATGCAGAAATAACTTGATTTACAATCCTAAAAGCTATGTTTTAAGGCTGATTACTTTTTACCCATACATCTTTTAACTATGCCCGGGCAGAGTCGGGTGTCACCTAGTCGTACTAAAAGACTTAAATTCACTGTCAAATTCAGCAAATTTTCCACCCTTAAAAAAAGAAATTTATAAAGTGTGACCGTACCATTCAATTCCATAAACCGACGAGATGTTCAGAGCATGGCTTCGTGTTATTGCAAAACTTTCATACATTAATCAACAACCGAATAAACTTGCCGGTCAATTTTCTGCATTTTTATTCAATCAAACCATTCAACCATTGTTGGGACTCGGATCATAATCATGTTCGTCTTCATTCCATTCAATTCGGGTGTTCCCTCGTTCGGCTCAATAACAATTGAGCTCTTGCATAAGCTGAAATAAAATGATGATAGAGTGCTTGCCCCGGCATTTTAAGCAGGGTCAGCCAAATAGAGGGATCAACGGACTCTCGCTCAACCGCATTCAAACTGCTTATATCTTTAGATATTTCCATCATCAAAATGGGCTCACGAATGCTAGAGAGCTATGCACTAGCTACACAATTGTTTTTATAAAACCAGTACAATCACAGGCACGATGAACTTGGCATTGTTAAATTCAAAATACGCAAACAATTTTGTACTTTTATTCCTTCCTCTTCTTAGATCTCTGCCAAGGATCAAAATAATAAAACATAATTTAGTATACTTCGACTTCAATTTCGATTTCAATTTGGATTTTTTATCCGCTCTAAGTATTGGAATTGTATGTCAGTGTTTTTTAAATACATCAATAATATACCAAGTTACTAGAAAAATCCCCGGAATCCGAAAAACATATCCCATAAAAAACTAACAAATAAAATAGAACATAATGAACCCAACCACTGATTCAGAGGAACCGCATCTAACACCACAACTCAAAGAACATTACGAAAATGAGGCAGAAATATTGGAACTTTTAGTCAATCTAGAGAAACGTTATCGTCAGTACTATCAGCTATATAAATGTGAAGTGGAGGCGCAACGAATTCTCATCGAAAGATTGTGGCTACTAACCCAAAGATATTTAATACTGATCAGCTCAGTGCCTGGTTGTCGTTACCCAGAAGTGTACACCCTGTCGGCAGAAGAAGCCATAATGAACGAATACGAGGAGAAGCTGGAAGTAATGCGCAGCTCCAAGTAAGAGTTGGAAATGTATTATCTATTAAAAAATTTAAATTCTTTACTTCATTCTCCAGCAACACCATGAAACACGCCGTTTTGGAGCTGGACAAACTGTGCAAACAATTCTATGCGGCCTACAATAAACTGGACAAAACCAAAGAGACTCCCTTTATTACGGGCGACAAGTATCATCGCTCCATACAATATCATAAAATAATGGTTGTGGATATTTTCAATTTTTTCTATGCCACAGTATTGAGACTGAAATGTTTTATGCATCAATTGGATCCGGTTAATCTGGAAAGTGTTGAAGAATATCGCGAGTTACTACAGACGGATGCTTTGGGTGAAGAATTTGAGGAATATCTGATGAAGCGTTTCCTCTACTGCCAGTGCCTGCATCCTAGGCCAACATGTCCCATTGAAAAACTTAAGTGTCTTCATCTTAATATTCAAAATCTCAAGTATGTAAGTCGAGTATGAAAGAAGAATAAATTCGGGAAAAATTAAATCAATGTTTTTTTTCTGTTCTTTTGCTTGCTCTGAGCAACACATTGACCTCTGTCGGGCAAATGCGATTATTTTCAGTAGCAAATTATTTGATTGAGCATAAAACAAATAAATATTAACGGTTGCCATTTGTTGGTTTTCTTTTTTGTGATGTGTCATTAGGGGGAGCCCTTATAAATGGAGCCATTAACAAGGCTATTAACTCTGGGCGCACAGATAATAATAGGAGATGGCATTGTGCTCAGTAATTAACGTTTATTTGCAGTAATGTTCCCATTTCATAGATTCTTTTTATAGCTGAGCAACAGTTCAGGATCCGCATTGGGATGGAATTCACCCAAATGGGACTCAAATTCATTTAGATTGAAATTATTTATCTTGCAATAGGGACAACGTATCAGCCCGGGATATTCTCCCAACTTCAGTTTGTCTCCCAAGAATGGCGTGAGTATGCACTGCATCGCATGATCAAACTTATGGTCTTTGGTGGTCACATCGAGAGCGTAACATCCATTACACAAATTGAAATCCTCCAGACAAGCCAGGCAATGGAAACGGCGGCCAGTAAAGTTACAACGTTGACAGCCATTGCAGGTGATGCCCATGTGGCAAGTGCTTTCATCTCTGGATAGAAAATTAAGACAATTTTGTACTCTACGGGTCAGATAAAAGTTTTAATAATAATTACCTATTGCTTTGCATTTTCAAAGTTTAAACTTTAAAGGTTAATCCAAATATTGGCAACAATTTCTGTGCGCACTTTGTTTAAATGTCAAATGAAAATTGAGCTTACACTGAGCAACACACATAATGTTTTTTTTGGTTGTGGCTTCGGAAAATGCCAAAACAGCAATAAATAATGTGACCATATATATTGTAGAATGTACTAGGAACTAGAGACGAGCGCCTGACGTGGATGTGAACGTGTCACGACACAGAGATGCATACGTGAGCATATGAGTCAGTTAATTCAAACATCGTGAGTATAAGTTAAGCGGACTCACGAAATTCAACTTACATGAAGTTTTCTGTAGAAAATTTATTTGAAGTTTTGAAATTTCGAAAAAATTGTGCTTTCCATGCAAGTGCCAAACATTTCACGGCTATTAAAGCTTACTATGCACTTCAACAAGGAACTGTTACAAATCTTTTGGCTTGCATAAACACCATTTCATAAATTCGACTTACTCACGGAAGTTGACTATGAATTCGGCTACAATTCATGAAATGCCGAGACGCAGGCAACTTAACGTTTCGTTGGTGTTGCGAGATCTTTTGTTTTCTCATAAGTGTGCTGGTCATTTTGTGAATTTACAAAAGCTGCATAAACAGGAACAAATATGATTTTGCGAATTGAAGAAATCGTGAATTTCATAGCATAAACGTAGTACCCTTAGCTGTCACAAAAGGAGTCAAGTAAATAACGCAAAAATACTATAGTATATATAGTAACCTAAAGATCCATTAAGACTTTTCTCACACTGCAAGGTGTTCGAAACCATGAAAACATTCTTAAATGCTAGTCAGAGTCCTTCACAAAGTTCCCATAAATGTACGAGACTTCAAAAGAAGTGCTTTCTGTTCCAGGACTCAACCACATTGAATGCTATATTAGAAAAACAAGTAAGAGTGTTGCGGTCGAGTGCCCCGACAGCAAAATACCCTGTTCGAAGTAGTGTGGTTCCTATAGCTTTGAACTCCTTTTATTTTAAAATTTATTTGAATAAATGGGGAGGCGCACTTGCATATCTTCGGTGTTTTTGCTCGGATCTTATAGTGGTATACAGAATAGACACATATTGGGCCTTACTGAATATATATTAAGTCACTAGGTTCAAGCTTAAAAATTGTAGCTCTGACAGTTTTTCGCGGTTAGAAGAAGGAGTAGGAGGAATTTGCCAAATCTGGAGCAAACTTGATCTGGGTACGGTATACATCTACATACATGCAAAAATTTGTGGCTCTACCTCTTATAGTCTCTGAGATCAACGCGTTTATACAGAGAGAGAGACAGTTTTTCGCTGCTAAAAGATGGAGGAGGTGGAATTTTCCAAATCTGAAACAAACTCGATGTGGGTACAGTATACACCAACATACATGCCAAAATTGTGGCTCCACCCATAGTCTGTGAGATCAACGCGTTTATACAGAGAGAAAGACAGTTTTTCGCTGTTTAAAGATGGAGGAGGAGGAATTTTCCAAATCTGAAACAAACTCGATGTGGGTACAGTATACACCTACATACATCGACGCGTTCATACAAACAGACAGACATGTCCGTCTTAATCGACTCGGCTGTTGATGCTGATCAAGAATATATATATTTTTTATGGGGTCGGAGGTGCTTCCTTCTGGCTGTTACATACATTTGCACAACTTCATGATCCCCTTTTTCCCATTTTTAATGGGAACAGGGTATAAAAAGACGTGAAGGTACAAAATTCAAAGTTAAATTTGAAAACTAATAAGTAATCATAAGTTCTTACAAAATAAAACTACGTAAAATAATACGGAATATGAAATAATCTGTATAATTTTAATTTAAATGTGAAAATGTGTTGAATTTTGATTAGTTTTATTAGACATGAATAAAATGGTTTAGAAATATTCCAGAATTTAAAGTAGTACTTATACCGGTACGTATTGGTTTACCGATACGATATTGGAAAGCGAGAAATAACCTTTAACCGAAACAATTGTTTCGGGACGTATCGAAACCGGTAACGGAACCGAAACTAGTTTCGGCATTAATCCCTGAACAAATAAAACCAATTAAGAACCGATTTCTTCTCTCCTATATACAGCTATGTATATGTCACATAGACTTCCAAATAGCAGAGTAAATTGTGAGCTTATCTGACACATAGCACCTATCTGGAAGCTAAATTTTGTAATTCAAAAGAAAAACATCAGAACTAATTTTTTGCGCGTGCAAGAGAAATGCCGTCGGTGAAACCTAAAATCATCGTTATAACGATTTCGTCTCTTACACCCAAAGTAATGAGAAGGTTCATATATTTCGCTATTTTTTGCAAGTACGGAGCTAAGAATTTGAATGTTGCGCTTAACTAAAAACAAAAAAAAAAAATTAACCAGTGTGAAACAACGCCAGTAAAATTCAAAATTCCACAAGCTTTACTTTTCGACGTAATTTTTTTCTTAAGTCTGGTCACACTTCTCTTTTGTTCCACGGTGACGAAACATACTACAAAGTTAGCTAAATTAATGCTTATCCCTATTGCATATCATTTTATTTCTCTTTAAAATTTTGTTAACTAGTGCCAGTGCTCTGTGAAAGTGTCATTTGCACAATCTATGGTTATATTCACCTCTGAACTTTTGACTGACGCCAAAGAGAAATTTTGCTTTGATGCTTCTTTAGCATTGAGCAACATGTCAAGCGTGTATAATGGGTACCAAAATACACACAAAATAAAAGCCGAATGGCCTTAAAAAATAGCAACCATCCTCCTCAGGTGTCCACTTGGGTATGCAACCAAAGGAAAACGAACAAAAACGAATCCATTGAGGCAGCAGTAAGTACGTGGGGGAGATGGCAATCAAAGCGCATTTGTACCCTGAAGAGGCGCACCCAAAGGACACCCTGAATGTTTCAAGGATAAGAAAAGGCTGGACAGACACAGCGACTGACAAGTCTATGCAGAGGTGGATATCACTATATATCAAATAATAATATGTTGTGTACAGAAATCAGAATATCTCGTGCGTCATTCGATTATGAGCTGGGAGCAGGCCCCCCTCGTAGCCACTTTCAGTTCACTTTTTTTATTATTATTTATTTTATACATTTGGATAAACAGTCTACGTTGAATTTTCAGCTTGGCCAGGCCCGGACCGTGTTTATGTTAATGACGTCGCTGTCATTTGTCGTTTTCGGCATGGGTGTTGAAAGCTATACACGCGCATTTATTTTTAGACTAGGATATAATTGAAAGGCAAGCCAAGCCACACTGCAGGATATGCCCTCATATCATTTTAATTGAAAAAAATCTCAGCCCCATGGCGCGTGTGTGGTATGTACACTTTGAAGAAGGATTATTTATATAATAAATTGGGAGGAGCCAGCGCTCGGACGTCATGTTGAGCTCGAACTAAGCTAACAATAGACGATCGGATTGAATGACATGTAATCTAAAAAGGAAATTGTGCAACTGTTTGAATAGCCAACAAGTAACTTGAATTGAAATCAGAAGAGGGCTGGTTCGGGATGATGTGATGACGGCGAATGGGAGGAGAGAAAGAGAAAGTTCAAGGCACTATTAGATGACAGGCTGTCATATAAATGAAATAATGGAAAATTACAATATTCTATATAACTGTTATTCAAAAGGATTTGCTTGTACTTGCATAAGAGAACATCAGCATTGATTTATGAATTATGATAATAAGGGTGTGCACTAACCCTGATAAAGTTATAAATGATAAATTAGAAATTGATAGACCTAACAAATATCATTTTTGTAATGTTAAAAGTGTTGTGTGTGTGGAAATTTTGTAATAAAATGATCAATTTATCTCTTGTAAGTTTATCAAGGCACCTAACATTTTATTAAAATTTGGAACAATGACAAACTTCAAGAAATTTAATTAAATATTTTTTAATCTTTTCTAAAGGCACAAAAATCAGTCCACAAACATCCCGCATGAAAAATTTCTAAGCTCAACACTTAAAAAATCAAATCGAAATATAAAGATAAATTTTTAAAATATATTTAAGCAAGTTCTCAATTCTACGGCAACTTTTCGAAAGTGGAATTGATTTGGGTTCAAACGAAAAACTTTCACTGTGTAAATAGTTATGCTTGCTGGTCGATGCTAGATGTACAAAAACTTTATGTCATAGTACAGAAGTAGTAAAGTATAAAGTAGTCAGCCGACTGTTCCATTTTCGATCATTTCGACTTATGGTTTCTCTCATATGTATCTACTGCAGGTCCGGCCAGCCCATACCCACCAGTGGCCGAATTCAATCGTAATTTTTAACACAGACATAGCCCAACTTATGATAGCCTTTTATATAGAATCTATAATTTTTCTGCTCTCTACCTTTGACAGACCCTGCTCTAGTGCCGATCTGGTTCGGACCGGTGGTCTGCAAAAAGTAAGAAAAGAGCAATTCCATTCGGAATGGAGCACAGGAAAACGAAACCAAAGCGGAGTTGCGTTCGATTTATTAAAAACAAAAAGTTGAATTGAGAACATACCTGATTAATTCAATATTCTTAGACATATTTTGTGAATTCATTTGTGCTAGAGGAGAGAGAAAAAAGAATGAACCCTTGGCGTTCTTTTAGAATACTTTTTTTTGTTGAAAATTCGTTTCCGTCCAATCCCAAATAATCTAGCATAAGATCTCAAGAAACCACCCTTTTGTAGCGAATCCAATAAAAATCACAAAAAATTTCAAGTATGGTTCCATATTTTGAATCCCTAGAAGAACGATACAACATTTTTGTTGAAAATTCGGCCTCCCAATATTCTGAATCTCATAAAAACAGAGTTTTTGAGTCTTAAGACAACCACCTACTGAACAGCTGTTTTCTTTGCGACAAATAAAGAATTTTTTTATGTGCTTTGAGGCCTCTTCTATATAATTATGCTATTTAGATCTTTAACGTATTACCAGTTCTATTGTTCACCTAAAACTAACTTGACTTGAAAACTCTACAGCAGTCTCTTATTCAAAATTTATTTTCATATTCAGGAGTGACACAGAAATCTCCAGACATTTCAACGACGGTTGGTTGGTAAATGTCGCGAAAAATGCGTCGGTGCCACAGAATTTCAAAAGAATTCAATTTCTTATTCGAAAGACTTGTTAGAGCTACAGGGTCGCATCTCTACGCAATAATTTATGCCCAACTTTAATTATAATTTCATTTGATTTGGTTTTAATATCAGCCATGCTCCCATTTTCGCTTTGGACCAAGACCCTGCTTAAAGTTCTATGATTGATTATCAAAGAGGTCACAAAACAGTCACATTGTGATAAAATGCGACGGCACTATGCAGATGTTAGAAACTAAACCAAAAATTGTTTTATTTATAATAACAAAAACCCCTGTTTGATTGCACATTAAAGTGGTTTCTGTGTTAGATGCGGGGAGAGAGTTTTCGCCACTAACAAACAGAAGGGCCGAAGGGGCTCTGTGACTTGCCGTTTGAGGCTGAAGCCGGTTTTTGCTATAAGCCTGCCTTTGGGATTCTCAAGTGGTTATAGCAATGCTAGCAAGATAGGCAAAGACTGCTGATGATTGAATTGTGGTAGTTTATGAAAGTCAACCAGCCTCCTTTGTGGTGTGTGTGTGTCTGGTTTTGAAAAAGCTATATACAAAAATCATAACTAATTGTCGCTCTTTATTGAGTTACACTTGGCAAGGGCGCAACTGAACAAAATGAACAGTGGCCACTGCACCAAACCACCGAACTGATCCAAACTTCCCAGAGGCATAAAAAGATGAGAAAAAGGCATTTTATAACCTTGATACTTTAATTTTTTTAATTTCAAAAACTTTTATGTTAAGTCCAACACATATCGCTTATCAGGTTGCTAAATTTAAACATCATCCAAATGATCTACTCACCGATAGTGCCCATTTCTTTAGTTTTTGTTTTTCTTATTTTGCAGTAATCCAAATTGGTAATCCAAATATTGTTCTCTTTACCGTCGGCGGGATAATGTGATCACCGATTAAACAATAGATCTTGTCTCCGAAAATTGATGGTTTCTTTTTTTTTTGGCAACAAAACGACAACAAAGCTGTAGACACACTTAATAAGTCACATTGCAAATGGCTGTTTTAAATAATTGTGATTAATTGACAAGTTCACTCTTAGTTGAGATTTTTAACTTCCAGCGAATGTAGAAATTAATTTTCAAGGTTGCTCACAAAATAAAAAGAATACTTTGTATATTTGCTTCTTTTGTTGTTGAATAGATAATAAGTAATATAGTGTGCAAGTAAGTGAAAGAACAAATTGAAACACAAAAACACAAGCAGGCGAAAGACGCGCAAAAAATCAACGACGACCAGAAATACGCACGTCCACACGGCAGGAGTTTTCCGTTATGAATGTTTTGACATTTTCCACTTGCTTTGGTTTTTATATTTGTTGCTCGGAGCTCGTACATGGATAAACGAAAGCGGTCGTCTTTTGCCTCGGAAAAGCTACAACAAAATAAGATGCTCTCATTTTGTCTCTATGGCTGAGTTTTCCAAAGAAGCTTTGCTGGTGGAAGAAGAGCTTTCATGTTGCCGCCGTTGTTGGCGCTTTGAGTTCAATGCATTGCGCGTAAGTTTTAAGCAGGAGCGGACTAACGCTAAAACTCATTTGTATTTAATTCTGTTTATTTAAAAATTTTATTAAAATCATAGTAGACTTGTTTCATTTCCCTTATAATAGCAACCTGGTGTTTCATAACTGCCAAGTGTCAAATTTAGATTCGAGCGAAGATGCAATTGAGAAAATACCTAATCTTCAAGATGCAACATGCATTGCAGAAATGTAAAAGGTAGATTTTTCAGCTACATCACAAGTCAGTGGCACTACGAAACTCCCAGTCCCCACAAAGTCCTCGACGCGAGGCAACCTCAACCCTTTTAAAGAAACGCATGTTTTCGAGACCACCGGCCTGACAGTATTTGCCCGCCCACGCAGACTTACTGGAGACAAGCTGACAAGCAGCATAAAAAGAGTTTGCTTGTTCAGTAGAGCTCGGAATTTGTCGTCCCAACTAGCAGCAATTGGGCCAGTCCGCGGCACTTGGTTCGGAGGGAAAATGGGGAATGAAGACCTCGTGGTGGATTTAGAGGACTGACTGCGAAAACCGTGCCAGATAGTTCCCCACATAGTCCCTGGAGGGGAAGTACTTTGGCGACTCTGGTCAAACTAATGATTGTTGTCACGCGTCAGTAACGTTGTTAAAAATTGAAAAAAAAACATGATTTTCCGGTAAATATAAGAAGTTTATAAAGCAGACATGAAAACCAAGAATCCATTGAAGAATTTGATTGAATCCTTTTGCCATCAAGGAGATGAAGACAAATAAAAACGATAAAGGCAACACTTGAAATAGCTTGTCACTACGGTTAGCGACTTCGACCAAACTTCGCAAATCAGCTTCAAAACATGACCCATGACCTTGTTTGAGAGCGATAATATTGAGAACAAACCAGTTTTTCCTACTAAAACATATTTTTCGAACGAACATTTGTATCGCAGCTACAAGAAGTAGTCATCCGATCTGGTCGGTTCTGACTTATTAGCAGCGTGCAGTAAAAAGAAGACTATGCAAAGATTCAGCCCGATAGCTCCAGTTAGCTAGTTCGCGTAGAAACAGACAGACGGACGGACAAAGCTAAATCGACTCAGCTCGTCATGCTGATCAAGAATATATATATATATACTTTATGTGGTCGGAGATAATTCCTTCTATGCGTTGCACACTTCTGGGCAAAATTATAATACACTTTTCAAGTGTATAATGAAGACAAATAAAAATTATTTTAAAAAGTTTAATGTGTCCCAGATGGCGTTGATTTTGTAATCTTGTCATTACTTTTAGTTTAGTTTTAAAAATATATAATTTTTCATTCGATTTCCCAGCCTTGTTCAGGCAACATCAAAATTTATAGTATTTTAATCTTCATAGGTAAGTGTTAAGGGACCTAACCACAAGTATAGTGTTTCATTACTTTGTTCTTTTATTTGCAGTTCCCCTTTGGTACGCTGTACACTGAAGGCATCAATTTGAGTCTGAGGAGCCAGGATAACTGGCTCGCTAGACTCACTCTCGAATGCTGATTTCTTATTGCAAAAGGACGAAAAAACATTTTTTTTCTTTTCCAACAATATAATTATGTAAGTATTAATTGACTTGAGCCACATATCTTTTGCTAACTTCTTTTTCGCAGTGCACCTGAAGTAAACTTAGCACATATAGTAAACTCAACACCGATGGCATCTTTTTGAATCACAGGTACCAGGAAACTTGGCTTGCTGGATTACGATGCTGATTTCTTATTTCAATGGACCCACGACCTTTTAATTGAACTTCGTTGTTTGTTTGTTGAGACCAATTCATATTGTAAGAGTTCAATATTTTAAAATACAGAAAGTTGAATAACATTTGACATCTTGACTTTTCATGAAACTGAACTAAACTTTGTATCTTATTGTAAGGCACAGGTAGTATAAGAGCGTCCTCATTCATTCCCTGACCTCAATCGTAATATTAAACCATTTTCATTAATTGTTTTTAACAATTCCGCCTTCTTAAATTACTGGGTCTTCTCAATTCTGTTCTCAATTTCACTTTCACGGAAACTTTTCGAAAGTGGAATTGATTCTTGTTCTCGCAACAACAAAACGATAAAGCTTTTTGTTTTGAAAAGTAATGCTTGTTAGTCGGTGGAATGAAAAGTAATTGCCTAACTATGCACTCTTTTAGTTGCTAAATGTAAATTCTCCTTAATTCTCTGATCAATTTAGAATTTGTTAGTGAAATTTAATTTGCATTTTTGTCTTCAATTGATTTACATTGCATTCTTTTGTTAAATGTGTTCAGATTTTGGCTGCGCAAAATCAGTGTGGTTAGTCAAGTGGTTTGCAAAAAGTGAAAAGAGAGCAATTTCATTCGGAATTGAGAATAAAAAAACGAAACCAAAGCGGAATGGCGTTCGATTTACTTTTCAAAACGTAGTGGAATTGAGAAAATACCTGATTGTCAACATGCAACATGCATTGCAGAAATGTAAAAGGTAGATTTTTCAGCCACATCACAAGTCACTGGCACTACGAAGCTCCCAGTCACCACAAAGTCCTCGACGCGAGGCAACCTCAACCCTTTTAAAGTAACGCATGTTTTCGAGACCACCGGCCCGACAGTATTTGCCCGCCCACGCAGACTTACTGGAGACAAGCTGACAAGCAGCTTAAAAAGAATTCGCTTGTATGGTAGAGGAATTTGTCGTCCCAACTAGCAGCAATTGGTTCTGTCCGCGGCCATTGGTTCGGAGGGCAAACGGGGATTGGAGACCTCGTGGTGGATTTAGAGCACTGACTGCGAAAACCGTGCCAGATAGTTCCCCACATAATCCCCGGAGGGGAAGTACTTTGGCGACTCTGGGCAAACTAATCATTGTTGTCACGCGTCAGTAACGTTGTTAAAAATTGAAAATAATCAAGACTTGCAGGCAAATTTAAGATGTTTATAAATCAGACATAAAAACCAAGAATCTATTGAAGAATTTGATTGAATCCTTTTGCCATCAAGGAGATCAAAAAAAAGAAGAAAAAAAAGAAAATTATTTTAAAAATTTAATGTGTCCAGATGGCGTTGATTTTGTAATCTTGTCATTACTTTTAGTTTACTTTTAAAAATGTATAATTTTTCATTCGATTTCACAGCCTTGTTCAGGCAACATCAAAATTTATAGTATTTTAATCTTCATAGGTAAGTGTTAAGGGACCTAACCACAAGTATTTTTTTTTTTAGTACTTTATTCTTTTATTTGCAGTTCCCCTTTGGTACGCCTTACACTGACGGCATCAATTTGAGTCTGAGGAGCCAGGATAACTGGCTCGCTAGACTCACTCTCGAATGCTGATTTCTTATTGCAAAAGGACGAAAAAATTTTTTTCTTTTCCAACAATATAATTATGTAAGTGTTAATTGACTTGAGCCACATATCTTTTGCTAACTTCTTTTTCGCAGTGCACCTGAAGTAAACTTTAGCACATATAGTAAACTCAACACCGATGGCATCTTTTTGAATCACAGGTACCAGGAAACTTGGCTTGCTGGATTACGATGCTGATTTCTTATTTCAATGGACCCACGACCTTTTAATTGAACTTCGTTGTTTCAGTTTGTTGAGACCAATTCATATATTGTAAGAGTTCAATATTTTAAAATACAGAAAGTTGTATAACATTTGACATTTTGACTTTTCTTGAAACTGAACTAAACTTTGTATCTTATTGTACGGCACAGGTAGTATAAGAGCGTCCAAATTCATTCCCTGACCTCAATAGTAATATTAAACCGTTTTCTTTAATTGTTTTTAACAATTCCGCCTTCTTAAATTACTGGGTCTTCTCAATTCTGTTCTCAATTTCACTTTCACGGAAACTTTTCGAAAGTGGAATTGATTCTTGTTCTCGCAACAACAAAACGATAAAGCTTTTCGTTTTGAAAAGTAATGCTTGTTAGTCGGTGGAATGAAAAGTAATTGCCAAACTATGCACTTTTCAGTTGCTAAATGTAAATTTACCTTAATTCTCTGATCAATTTAGAATTTGTTAGTGAAATTTAATTTGCATTTTAGTGTTCAATTTTTACATTGCAAACTCTTTTGTCTAGAAGTTGTTCACAACATAGGTCACATTTAAGCCTAAAAGTCAGTGTGGCTTGGTCAAGTGGTTTGCAAAAGTGAAAAGAGAGCAATTTCATTACGAATTGAGAAAATAAATAAGGAAACCGAAGCGGAATGGCGTTCGATTTACTTTTCAAAAAGTAGTGGAATTGAGAAAATACCTGATTGTCAACATGCAACATGCATTGCTGAAATGTAAAAGGTAGATTTTTCAGCTACATCACAAGTCACTGGCACTACAAAGCTAACAAAGTCCTCGACGCGAGGCAACCTCAACCCTTTTAAAGTAACGCATGTTTTCGAGACCACCGGTCCGACAGTATTTGCCCGCCCACGCAGACTTACTGGGACAAGCTGACAAGCAGCTTAAAAGAATTCGCTTGTTTGGTAGAGGAATTTGTCGTCCCAACAGCAATGTGTTGCGGTAATTGGTTCGGAGGGCAAACGGGAAATGGAGACCTCGTGGTGGATTTAGAGCACTGACTGCGAAAACCGTGCCAATAGTTCCCACAAAGTCCCTGGAGGGGAAGTACTTTGGTGACTCTGGGCAAACTAATCATTGTTGTCACGCGTCAGTAACGTTGTTAAAAATTGAAAATAATCAAGATTTGCAGGCAAATATAAGTAGTTTATAAATCAGACATGAAAATCAATCTATTGAAGAAATCGTATTTGAATCGTTTTTGCCATCAGAGGAGATTAGAGGCCGATTTCTCTTCTTCAAGATCTCTGCATGTAGTTAATCGACAATACTCGTTTTTGTTACTTTAATAGATAGAGTAAATAAAGAATATTTTAAAAAGTTTAATGTGTCCCAGTTGGCGTTGATTTTGTAATCTTGTTATTACTTTTAGTTTACTTTTAAAAATATATAATTTTTCATTCGATTTCCCAGCCTTGTTCAGGTAACATCAAAATTTATAGTATTTTAATCTTCATAGGTAAGTGTTAAGGGACCTACCCATAAGTATAGTGTTTTGTTACTTTATTCTTTTATTTGCAGTTCCCCTTTGGTACGCTTTACACTGATGGCATCAATTTGAGTCCGAGGAGCCAGGATAACTGGCTCGCTAGACTCACTCTCGAATGCTGATTTCTTATTGCAAAAGGACGAAACAAATTTTTTTTCTTTTCCAACAATATAATTATGTAAGTGTTAATTGACTTGAACCACATATCTTAATCTAACTTCTTTTTCGCAGTGCACCTGAAGTAAACTTAGCACATATAGTAAACTCAACACCGATGGCATCTTTTTGAATCACAGGTACCAGGAAACTTGGCTTGCTGGATTACGATGCTGATTTCTTATTTTAATGGACCCACGACCTTTTAATTGAACTTCGTTGTTTCAGTTTGTTGAGACCAATTCATATATTGTAAGAGTTCAATATATTAAAATACAGAAAGTTGTATAACATTTGCCATTTTGACTTTTCTTGAAACTGAACTAAACTTTTGCATCCTGCGCACAGGTATATAAGAGCGTCCTCATTCATTCCCTGACCTCAATCGTAATATTAAACAATTTTCATAAATTGTTTTTAAAAATTCTGCCTCCTTAAATTACCGGGTCTTCTCAATTTATGTTCCAATTTCACTTTCACGGAAACTTTTCGATAGTGGAATTGATTCTTGTTCTCGCTAACAACAAAACGATAAAGTTTTTTGTTTTGAAAAAGTAATGCTTGTTAGTCGGTGGAATGAAAGATTTAGATTTAGATTTATTTGACAAACATTCCTGGTGCTACAAGTATATACTTATGAATTATTGCACCAGTCACAAAAGCAAGACATTTGATTTTTAATTGACTTATCCTACTTAATTCTATTTTAAAGTTATTATAAAAACAATAATTTCTTAATTAAATTGGCTATTTTTTATGTATATATTCAATTTTTCCCTAAATTGCGTTGCACTACTGATGTTCTTTATGTTGGTTGGTAGTTGGTTCCACAACCTAACAGTATTAACAAAAAATTGTCGCTCCGAACTGGCAAGCTTATGACGTACTGCTATTAAGTTCATGGTTCTTCTCGATGTGGCAAATCTAATCTTGTCATACAAATATGATGGTTCTCTGGTATATATAATCTTTTGCAGGAAAATTAGTGATCTGTATATTGTGAATGATTTAAAGTCAAAACCGTACATTTGACTAGAAAGGAGTGTAATATGGTCAGTTCGTCTTTTATTGTATACATATCTAGCTATATTATTAAATGTAACATTAAGTCTTCTTTGGGAGGCAGCATCACAGTTTCCAAATATTTCAAGCCCATAGCACAGTGCCGGTATCAAGTATGTCTTTGCGATTAAAAGTCTGAGGTTCGTCGGTAAATAATTCTGCGTCATGGAAAGTTGTCTTAGTACTCCATACGTTTTACCAGTTGCCCTTGTCACGTGATTACTCCAAGATAAAGTATCATTGAATGTTATACCAAGGTTAACTGTCTGAGATTCATATTTTATAGGCTTGTTCATAATTTTCAGCTTAGGAAGATCAGTTGTATTTAAGGATTTCTTGTATATTACAATACACTTGCACTTTGCAGGATTGAGTGACAGTCCGTTACATTTAGCCCAATCATTAACACTTAACAAATCTCTATTACAAACATCTACACACTCATTTATTTTATTTAGAGGACGACTAACATACATTTGAACATCATCGGCATACATGTGGACATTACAATTAGACAACATATCTGGGAGGTCATTTACATACAAAGAAAACAGAAGTGGGCCAAGGACTGAGCCCTGGGGAACACCACGAGTTAGACGCAAAGTAGACGATATTTCAGACTCAGTAGCCACTGCCTGACTTCTGTCAGATAAATATGATTTTATTAGTTTAATGGCTGTGTCAGTGAAATTAAAAAATTTATCAAGTTTAGTTACTAGGATTTCGATTAACAGTGTTCAAAAGCTTTGCTGAAATCAAGTAGTGTTAAAAATGTTCCACTGTCCATTTGCCTTCTGATATCCTCCGTAATACTAACTATTGCCGTGGTGCAGCTTCTGTTTTTCCTATTTCTGACTGATTACACTAGTTTATTTCGGGATCCCGAACATTTGATAAGCATTTCATATGTAATTCCCCCGCTTTGAGTCCAAAAAATGCAGTCCAAATATTTTTAGTGGGGCCGTTTTTGAGAAATCGCGGAAAAGCTAGTTTTTTGATTTTGAAAAAAAGTTGCTAGAAAAATGTGTATATCTTCAGTATCGGTTCATTCATTATGAAATGTTAATGCTTTCTTGGAAGGTAATTAAATGGCCCTATCATTCATTCGTACACCACTTCTTAATCCGGTGCTTGACTCGGCGTTATAAAGGCTTTTATCGGCAACTTTGCATTAAATTTATGGATTTTTTAAAAAAGCTAGATTTTAAGTGCGATTTTCACCACGAAATAAATTGTATAAAATTTATTTTATTGCTGGTCACCAAAGATTTCTTTATTAAAAATACAACGCCACATAATTCATTCAAATCCGTTGAAGATTATAGAAGTTATTGGCATTTAAGTAAAAATGGAAGGTTTCAAGTTCATGCAAATTGATTACGTTTGATTGTTTTTGTGTTCGTCGTGGGAGGCATAGTTAACATTCAAACTATTCTATTTAAGGGCTACTATGACCTGCCAAATATTTTTGTGATTGACTTCTGGTTGAAAAATAAGTCTAAGACGTCAAATTGAATGCAAAAAAAAATTATACTAATAAATGGAGTAACGCTTGCGGGGTTACATAAAAATTACCCGCTAACAATTTCAACGACATTTATATAAATTATACGAGCCTTATCACCGGCCGAAGATACCTTTTTTTTTTGCTCACATATGTCTTATAAAAACAAAGTGAGAAAGTCTGGTCAAGCCCGACTATAACTACTCTGTACCCGGTGAAGTGCTTCGCTGCCACTGTGCTCATCTCTAAGTTTTTTCTCTCTCTTTTTCTCTTGATGCATGCAATGCGGTGTTGTTTGCGTGGGGCTCTTTTTTTACACTTTTTTCTCATAACTTGAGAACCGCTCATCCGATCTTTATCATTTCTTCGGCAAATCGATACATATTGCCAATGACCTTACCTATCTTTAGAAGGTACGAATCATCTATCTATAAAACTGTCGGAGATATGACGTTTTTTCAAAATTGCGGGGGCGGGAGGGGGCGTGGCGAAAATTGAATATAAACTTTATCTGCCTTCAAGTATAAGAAGCATTTGTCCCATTGAATCAAGACTATTTCTACTTTATAGGTCCGAAAATGATTCCTTCTTCCTGTTACATACTCATTAAAACTTAATATACATTTTTAGGGAATATGATCTAGTACAGAGTATGAATATGTAATGACCGTACAAGCTTAGCATAATTTATTAGATTTTGATTCATTTTTTGACCCTTGCATCAAATTTTTAAACAAAGTCAATCACAAAAAAACTTAATCAGGTACAAAATAAATTTTGCAGGTCATAGTAGCCCTTAAATAGCATAGTTTGAATGTTAACTATGCCTCCTACGACGAACAATAAAACATTTAAACCAAGTCAATTTGCATGAACTTGAAACCTTCCATTTTTACTTAAATGCCAATAACTTCTATATTCTTGAACGGATTTGAATGAATTATGTGGCGTTGTATTTTTAATAGATAAATCTTTAGTGACCAGCAATAAAATAAATTTTTCACAATTTTTTCGTGGTGAAAATCGCACTTAAAATCTAGCTTTTTTTTAAAAAATTCATTAATTTAATGCAAAGTTGCCGATAAAAGCCTTTATAACGCCGAAGTCAAGCACCGGATTAAGAAGTGGTGTATGAATGAATGATAGGGCATTCAATTACCTTCCAAGAAAGCATTACCATTTTATAATGAATGAATCGATACTGAAGATATACACATTTTTCTAAAGGTACTTTTTTCAGAATCAAAAATCTAGCTTTTCCGCGATTTCTCGAAAACGGCCCCACTAAAAAAATCGTGATATGGATTTTTGGACTCAGCGGGGGACTTACATAAGAAATTGCTACCAAACGTTCGGGATCGCAAAATTTTTATTATTTTGTAAACTAGTGTTATTATTAAGCAATAATTTATTGGTCAAAAACTTACTTATTTGCTGAGCCATTAATTGTTCAAAAACTTTGGATAAAAACGGTAGTACTGAAATTGGTCTGTATTCATTGTTACCTTTCGGAATGGGTATGATTTTGCCAGTTTCCATAATTTCGAAAAGTTGATGTCATAAATGACGTGTTCATTATATGGGTTATGTAAGGCAATATTTGCGGAAGGATAATCTTCAGAAATTTTGGATTCAAATTATCCAGCCCCTCAGCATTTGACTTAATTTTAAGAACAGATTCAAGAACATCACACTGACTAACACACATAAAGCTAAAACTAATATCACAGTTATTACTAGGCATCAATTCAAGATAAGGATTAGATGTAGCTTCAGGTATTCCAGATTGCACAAAAATTACAGTTTAGATTATTGATATCAGCGTCAATTCTACTACTACTTTTTTGCTTCCAATTCCAAGGTTTCTAATTTCACTCCATTTTTGTCTAGTAGTTATTGCACTTTCAAATTTTGACGAGTAATATGAGTTCTTAGCAGTCCTTATTAATTCATAAACTTGTTTCCGCAAATCTTCAGAACTTCTGTATATTTTCCATTTTTTATACGCTGAATCTCTTAGGGATATTTGTTTGGCAATGTTATTACTAAACCACGGTTTTTGACTGGTCTCAATATTTTAATGGGTATGAATGCCTCGAATAAATTTCCTGTAAACAATTGGAGCGATTCTAATTGAGAATTCACATCAGTATATCTATATATTTCCTCCCAGCTATATTTCAAAAATTCATCATTTAGCAGCCCCATGTCAATATTTTTAAAGTCTCTATACCATATAGTTTCGTCACTCTTATTGGGCCTAAAATCATACGTCAAGAAAATTAAGTCATGCTTAGAGAATACGCTCACTGATATCTGATCATATATTTGAACCTTATCTGAATCATTTACAAAAATACGTCTAGGTGTCAGATGTGTTTGTGTAGTGCGTAGGTATGCTTGAGTTGACTAAATTCATTCCTAAAGAAGTCATTTCATTTGCTAAATGTCGTTCAGTCAACATATTACTATTCAGGTCACCAGCTATTATAATGTCAGTAAAGTCCAAAGAAAAGGTCGAGATTACATCAATTACGTCAGTATAGTCAGTATAACGATTTGGCCTGTAAAGGCAGCCAATTAGCAATTTCATTTCATTTTTAAGTCCCATTATTTGTACAAGAAGATATTCAATTGCACTTTCAGGTGGGTGTTTGCAGATTACTTTAGAATTTAGCTTTTTCGGACAAATATGGCAACACCTCAGCATGGCCTTCACGATCAGATCGATAAACATCGAACCCATCACACAAAAATTAAATTATCACAAAGTTGAGGGACAAACCACGTTTCTGAAACACAGATAACATCTACATTTGACTTCACAAACAAATACCTAAATTCCTCTATTTTTTGAACAAACTCTGTGCATTTATGTGACAAATTTTAATGCCATTTCTTTGATTAGCCAAAACATTGACAATGATATTACTGTAGGTTGTGGATCATTTATGTTATTAACCATTGTTTAGAATTTAAATAAACTATCAGTAGCACACGCAATGTACATAAAACAAAAACATGATAATTCCTAAATAACTCACATAAATTAATACACATACTTAACCTAACTTTAAGAGAAAAGTAGCCTTTAAATTTTCTTACTAAACTGCAACATTCAATCAAGAAATAACTCATGATCAGCTACGGCATCAACATGAGGTGAAGAGACCGCTTTGGATGTTGGTGAGCAGTCATTTCCAGATCGATCCCTAAAACACTGCAGCTCTTGCTTGTTTTTAACGCAGACATATTCCTTGCCCCCACGCTGCTTGACATGAACTGAACCATTACGAGTAAATACAGCCGTCAATGCTTTAAGCTTTTTCAACCTCATTGCCTCCTTGAATATCTCGTAGTTGTTTTTAGTTAGTTGTTCATTTATATAGAAGGGGGCTTCGAATCAATACCTAAGACATTAAGGCTCAGTGGTTGCTTAGCATTTCTCGGTGCTCTCCACCGCATTAAGATTTAATTTTGTCTCTAATACTTTCGAACTTTACAACAATTACTGGGTCAACAAGAGACTGATCTGAATGCCTAGGCTTAAACCTGAAGATTTCCTTAATTTTGGTAGCGGAGTAAGGTTGAAAGAGAAAAAGAGATTATTGACTTTGCTTTTTAAGTTTTCGTCTTCCATTATGGGCACTCTGTGCAATCTTAAGTTATTGGCAACAATTGAATTTTCCTCTGCTGCAAACCTGGCCTCCAGTCTCGCCTCGAGTTCTCCAAGTTTATCCCGCAACGCCTGAATGTTTTCAGCTTCCAAAAGTTGAACCCGCCTAGCCAGCTGCTCCATCTCACCCATTATTCCATTAAGTTTGGTTTCCATTTCGCGCAAAAACTTTTTCAAAAAACTTTTCAAAAAGTAGTGGAATTGAGAAAATACCTGATTGTCAAGATGCAACATGCATTGCCGAAATGTAAAAGGTAGATTTTCCAGCTACATCACCAGTCACTGGCACTACAAAGCTTCCCGCAAAGTCCTCGACGCGAGGCAACCTCAACCCTTTTAAAGTAACGCATGTTTTCAAAACCACCGGTCCGACAGTATTTGCCCGCCCACGCAGACTTAGAATTCGCTTGTATGGTAGAGGAATTTGTCGTCCCAACTAGCAGCAATTGGACATGTTCGCGGCACTTCGGAGGGCAAACAGGGAATGGAGACCTCGTGGTGGATTTAGAGCTCTGACTGCGAAAACCGTGCCAGATAGTTCCTCACATAGTCCCTGGAGGGGAAGTACTTTAGCGACTCTGGGCAAAATAATCATTGTTGTCACGTGTCAGTAACGTTGTTAAAAATTGAAAATAAACATGATTTGCCGACAAATATAAGAAGTTTATAAATCAGACATGAAAACCAAGAATCTATTGAAGAAATCGTATGAATCGTTTTGCCGTCATGGAGACAAATAAAATTTATTTTAAAAAGTTTAAAGTGTCCCAGATGGCGTTGATTTTGTAATCTTGTCATTACTTTTAGTTTACTTTTAAAAATATATAATTTTTCATTCGATTTCCCAGCCTTGTTCAGGCAACATCAAAATTTATAGTATTTTAATCTTCATAGGTAAGTGTTAAGGGACCTAACCACAAGTATAGTGTTTTTATTACTTTATTCTTTTATTTGCAGTTTCCCTTTGGTACTCTGTACACTGAAGGCATTAATTTGAGTCTGAGGAGCCAGGATAACTGGCTCGCTAGACTCACTCTCGAATGCTGATTTCTTATTGCAAAAGGACGAAACAATTTTTTTTCTTTTCCAACAATATAATTATGTAAGTGTTAATTGACTTGAACCACATATCTTAATCTAACTTCTTTTTCGCAGTGCACCTGAAGTAAACTTAGCACATATAGTAAACTCAACACCGATGGCATCTTTTGAATCACAGGTACCAGGAAACTTGGCTTGCTGGATTACGATGCTGATTTCTTATTTTAATGGACCCACGACCTTTTAATTGAACTTCGTTGTTTCAGTTTGTTGAGACCAATTCATATATTGTAAGAGTTCAATATTTTAAAATACAGAAAGTTGTATAACATTTGACATCTTGACTTTTCTTGAAACGGAACTAAACTTTGCATCCCATTGCACGGCACAGGTAGTATAAGCGCGTCCTCATTCATTCCCTGACCTCAATAGTAATATTAAACAATTTTCATAAATTGATTTTAAAAATTCTGCCTCCTTAAATTACCGGGTCCACTCAATTCTGTTCTCAATTTCACTTTCACGGAAACTTTTCGAAAGTGGAATTGATTCTTGTTCTCGCAACAACAAAACGATAAAGTTTTTCGTTTTGAAAAGTAATGCTTGTTAGTCGGTGGAATGAAAAGTAATTGCCTAACTATGCACTCTTTCAGTTGCTAAATGTAAATTTTCCTTAATTCTCTGATCAATTTAGAATTTGTTAGTGAAATTTAATTTGCATTTTAGTGTTCAATTGATTTACATTGCATTCTTTTTTTAATGTGTTCAGATTTTGGCTGCGCAAAATCAGTGTGGTTAGTCAAGTGGTTTGCAATAAGTGAAAAGAGAGCAATTTCATTCGGAATTGAGAATAAAAAAACGAAACCAAAGCGGAATGGCGTTCGATTTACTTTTCAAAACGTAGTGGAATTGAGAAAATACCTGATTGTCAACATGCAACATGGATTGCAGAAGTGTAAAAGGTAGATTTTTCAGCCACATCACAAGTCACTGGCACTACGAAGCTCCCAGTCACCACAAAGTCCTCGACGCGAGGCAACCTCAACCCTTTTAAAGTAACGCATGTTTTCGAGACCACCGGCCCGACAGTATTTGCCCGCCCTCGCAGACTTACTGGAGACAAGCTGACAAGCAGCTTAAAAAGAATTCGCTTGTATGGTAGAGGAATTTGTCGTCCCAACTAGCAGCAATTGGTACTGTCCGCGGCCATTGGTTCGGAGGGCAAACGGGGATTGAAGACCTCGTGGTGGATTTAGAGCACTGACTGCGAAAACCGTGCCAGATAGTTCCCATCGACCCGAGACTTTGGCGACTCTGGGCAAACTAATCATTGTTGTCACGCGTCAGTAACGTTGTTAATTAAACTTTAAGATGTTTATAAATCAGACATAAAAACCAAGAATCTATTGAAGAATTTGATTGAATTCCTTTTTGCCATCAAGGAGATCAAAATAATATAATGTAATGAATATAAAAATAAAAATTATTTTAAAAAATTTAATGTGTCCCAGATGGCGTTGAGTTTGTAATCTTGTCATTACTTTTAGTTTACTTTTAAAAATATATAATTTTTCATTCGATTTCCCAAGCCTTGTTCAGGCAACATCAAAATTTATAGTATTTTAATCTTCATAGGTAAGTGTTAAGGGACCTAACCACAAGTATAGTGTTTTATTACTTTATTCTTTTATTTGCAGTTCCCCTTTGGTACGCCTTACACTGATGGCATCAATTTGAGTCTGACGAGCCAGGATAACTGGCTCGCTAGACTCACTCTCGAATGCTGATTTCTTATTGCAAAAGGACTTAAAAATTTTTTTTTCTTTTCCAACAATATAATTATGTAAGTGTTAATTGACTTGAGCCACATATTTTTTGCTAACTTCTTTTTCGCAGTGCACCTGAAGTAAACTTAGCACATATAGTAAACTCAACACCGATGGCATCTTTTTGAATCACAGGTACCAGGAAACTTGGCTTGCTGGATTACGATGCTGATTTCTTATTTTAATGGACCCACGACCTTTTAATTGAACTTCGTTGTTTCAGTTTGTTGAGACCAATTCATATATTGTAAGAGTTCAATATTTTAAAATACAGAAAGTTGAATAACATTTGACATCTTGACTTTTCTTGAAACTGAACTAAACTTTGTATCTTATTGTACGGCACAGGTAGTATAAGAGCGTCCTCATTCATTCCCTGACCTCAATCGTAATATTAAACCGTTTTCTTTAATTGTTTTTAACAATTCCGCCTTCTTAAATTACCGGGTCTTCCAATTCTGTTCTCAATTTCACTTTCACGGAAACTTTTCGAAAGTGGAATTGATTCTTGTTCTCGCAACAACAAAACGATAAAGCTTTTCGTTTTGAAAAAGTAATGCTTGTTAGTCGGTGGAATGAAAAGTAATTGCCAAACTATGCACTCTTCTAGTTGATAAATGTAAATTTTCCTTAATTCTCTGATCAATTTAGAATTTGTTAGTGGAATTTAATTTGCATTTTAGTGTTCAATTGATTTACATTGCATTCTTTTGTTTAATGTGTTCAGATTTTGGCTGTGCAAACGAAATCTAAAAGTGAAACATAACATACAAGTCAGCCTCTCTCGCTTCAAATTCTTGTTTCTTGTGTATCTAGTGCAGAGACAGCCATCTACAGCTCATATGAGCCGAAGTCAGTCGTGTTTTTATGCAAAAGCGAGAAGTTATGGTTGTGTGAATCGGTGAACAATGCAATGTATGTAAAACGTCTTTTGTCTGGAGAGAGCTCTCTTGTTCACCAACACAGCACATTTGTCCTCCCATTTGGTCGCCTCTCATCTAGTGCCATTCTCGCTTGGTCCAGTGGTTTGCAAAAAGTTTTATATAAAATTTCGAAAAATAAAAAGAGAGCAATTTCAGCGTCAGAAGACTTGTGAAAGTTTAGATACAAAACGGGACAGTTCGTAAAAACAGAAGACGGAATGGCGTTCGAGTTGCTTCCTTCAAAAACTTTAGTGGAATTATAATACATTTTCAAGTGTAAAAAAAGAGCTGATTATCAACATGCATAACATGCATTGCGGTTAACCAAATGTAAAAGGTAGATTTTTGAGCTACAAGCTCTAGACGCCAGAAGCTCTCACTCACCACAAAGTCCTCGACGCGAGGCAACCTCAACCCTTTTAAAGTAACGCATGTTTTCGAGACCACCGGCCCGACAG
Source organism: Lordiphosa stackelbergi (assembly GCA_018904235.1). Lineage (NCBI taxonomy): Eukaryota > Metazoa > Arthropoda > Insecta > Diptera > Drosophilidae > Lordiphosa > Lordiphosa stackelbergi. The sequence continues at coordinate 60,790 of JAEIFU010000231.1, read as the reverse complement.
TATTTGCCCGCCCACACAGACTTACTGTGGACAAGCTGACAAGCAGCTTAAAAAGAATTCGCTTGTGTGGTAAGAGGAATTTGGATTGAATGCTTTGGCACGGAGATGTGAATCACCAGTAGTATACGTTAGTTAAATTGAAAATTAACGATTATTTGAAATTAGAAGTTTATGAACACAAAACAGAAAAATCGGATGAATCTCGGATAAAATAAAAATTATTTTAAAAAGTTAATGTGTCCCAGATGGCGTTGATTTTGTAATCTTGACATTACTTTTAGTTTACTTTTAAAAATATACAATTTTTCATTCGATTTCCCAGCCTTGTTCAGGCAACATCAAAATTTATAGTATTTTAATCTTCATAGGTAAGTGTTAAGGGACCTAACCGCAAGTATAGTGTTTTATTACTTTATTCTTTTATTTGCAGTTCCCCTTTGGTACGCTGTACACTGACGGCATCAATTTGAGTCTGAGGAGCCAGTATTACTGGCTCGCTAGACTCACTCTCGAATGCTGATTTCTTATTGCAAAAGGACGAAACAAATTTTTTTCTTTTCCAACAATATAATTATGTAAGTGTTAATTGACTTGAGCCACATATCTTTTGCTAACTTCTTTTTCGCAGTGCACCTGAAGTAAACTTAGCACATATAGTAAACTCAACACCGATGGCATCTTTTTGAATCACAGGTACCAGGAAACTTGGCTTGCTGGATTACGATGCTGATTTCCTATTTTAATGGACCCACGACCTTTTAATTAAACTTCGTTGTTTATTTGTTGAGACCAATTCATATATTGTAAGAGTTCAATATTTTAAAATGCAGAAAGTTGAATAACATTTGACATTTGGCCATTGCTTGAAACTGAACTAAACTTTGTATCTTATTGTACGGCACAGGTAGTATAAGAGCGTCCAAATTCATTCCCTGACCTCAATCGTAATATTAAACCGTTTTCTTTAATTGTTTTTAACAATTCCGCCTTCTTAAATTACTGGGTCTTCTCAATTCTGTTCTCAATTTCACTTTCACGGAAACTTTTCGAAAGTGGAATTGATTCTTGTTCTCGCAACAACAAAACGATAAAGCTTTTCGTTTTGAAAAGTAATGCTTGTTAGTCGGTGGAATGAAAAGTAATTGCCAAACTATGCACTCTTCTAGTTGATAAATGTAAATTTTCCTTAATTCTCTGATCAATTTAGAATTTGTTAGTGAAATTTAATTTGCATTTTAGTGTTCAATTGACTTATATTGCATTCTTTTGTTTAATGTGTTCAGATTTTGGCTGTGCAAACGAAATCTAAGAGTGAAACGTAACATAAAATACAAGTGAGCCTCTCTCGCTTTAAATTCTTGTTTCTTGTGTATCTAGTGCAGAGACAGCCATCCACAGCTCATATGAGCCGAAGTCAGTCGTGTTTTTATGCAAAAGCGAGAAGAAGTTATGGTTGTGTGAATCGGTGAACAATGCAATGTATGTAAAACGTCTTTTGTCTGGAGAGAGCTCTCTTGTTCACCAACACAGGCACACTTTTTTGTCCTCTCATTTGGCCGCCTCTCATCTAGTGCCATTCTCGCTTGGTCCAGTGGTTTGCAAAAGTAAAATGAGAGCAATTTCATTCGGAATTTATAACACAAATTAAACCGAAGCAGAATGGCGTTCGATTTTCTTTTCAAAAAGTAGTGGAATTGAGAAAATACCTGATTGTCAAGATGCAACATGCATTGCCGAAATGTAAAAGGTAGATTTTCCAGCTACATCACCAGTCACTGGCACTACAAAGCTTCCCGCAAAGTCCTCGACGCGAGGCAACCTCAACCCTTTTAAAGTAACGCATGTTTTCAAAACCACCGGTCCGACAGTATTTGCCCGCCCACGCAGACTTACGACACTACAAAAAGAATTCGCTTGTATGGTAGAGGAATTTGTCGTCCCAACTAGCAGCAATTGGACATGTTCGCGGCACTTCGGAGGGCAAACAGGGAATGGAGTCCTCGTGGTGGATTTAGAGCTCCGACTGCGAAAACCGTGCCAGATAGTTCCTCACATAGTCCCTGGAGGGGAAGTACTTTAGCGACTCTGGGCAAAATAATCATTGTTGTCACGTGTCAGTAACGTTGTTAAAAATTGAAAATAAACATGATTTGCCGACAAATATAAGAAGTTTATAAATCAGACATGAAAACCAAGAATCTATTGAAGAAATCGTATGAATCGTTTTGCCGTCAAGGAGTCATGGAGACAAATAAAATTTATTTTAAAAAGTTTAAAAATTTAGTGTCCCAGATGGCGTTGAATTTGTAATCTTGTCATTACTTTTAGTTTACTTTTAAAAATATATAATTTTTCATTCGATTTCCCAGCCTTGGTCAGGCAACATCAAAATTTATAGTATTTTAATCTTCATAGGTAAGTGTTAAGGGACCTAACCACAAGTATAGTGTTTTTTATTACTTTATTCTTTTATTTGCAGTTTCCCTTTGGTACTCTGTACACTGAAGGCATTAATTTGAGTCTGAGGAGCCAGGATAACTGGCTCGCTAGACTCACTCTCGAATGCTGATTTCTTATTGCAAAAGGACGAAACAATTTTTTTTTCTTTTCCAACAATATAATTATGTAAGTATTAATTGACTTGAGCCACATATCTTTTGCTAACTTCTTTTTCGCAGTGCACCTGAAGTAAACTTAGCACATATAGTAAACTCAACACCGATGGCATCTTTTTGAATCACAGGTACCAGGAAACTTGGCTTGCTGGATTACGATGCTGATTTCTTATTTTAATGGACCCACGACCTTTTAATTGAACTTCGTTGTTTCAGTTTGTTGAGACCAATTCATATATTGTAAGAGTTCAATATTTTAAAATACAGAAAGTTGTATAACATTTGCCATTTTGACTTTTCTTGAAACTGAACTAAACTTTGCATCCCATTGCACGGCACAGGTAGTATAAGCGCGTCCTCATTCATTCCCTGACCTCAATCGTAATATTAAACAATTTTCATAAATTGTTTTTAACAATTCCGCCTCCTTAAATTACCGGGTCCACTCAATTCTGTTCTCAATTCCACTTTCACGGAAACTTTTCGAAAGTGGAATTGATTCTTATTCTCGCAACAACAAAACGATAAAGTTTTTCGTTTTGAAAAGTAATGCTTGTTAGTCGGTGGAATGAAAAGTAATTGCCTAACTATGCACTCTTTCAGTTGCTAAATGTAAATTTAATTTTCATTTTAGTGTTCAATTGATTTACATTGCATTCTTTTGTTTACTGTGATCAGATTTTGGCTGCGCAAAATCAGTGTGGTTAGTCAAGTGGTTTGCAATAAGTGAAAAGAGAGCAATTTCATTCGCAATTGAGAATTACCTTTTACTTTTCAAAACGCAGTGGAATTGAGAAAATACCTGATTGTCAAGATGCAACATGCATAGATTTTTCAGCTAAATCAGAAGTCACAGGCACTACGAAGCTCCCAGTCTACCTTTTTAAAGTAACTCATGTTTTCGAGACCGCCCGACAGTTTTTGCCTGCCCACACAGACTTACTGGAGACGAGCTGACAAGCAGCTTAAAAAGAATTCGATTGTTTGGTAGAGCGCGGAATTTGTCGTCCCAACTAGCAGCAATTGGGCCAGTCCGCGGCACTTGGTTTGGAGGGAAAACGGGGAATGGAGACCTCGTGGTGGATTTAGGGCACTGACTGCGAAACAGCCAGATAGTTCCCCACATAGTCCCTGGAGGGGAAGTACTTTGGCGACTCTGGGCAAACTAATCATTGTTGTCACGTGTCAGTAACGTTGTTAAAAATGGAAAATAAACATGATTTGCCGGCAAATATAAGAAGTTTATAAATCAGACATAAAAACCAAGAATCTATTGAAGAATTTGATTGAATCCTTTTGCCATCAAGGGCCGATTTCTCTTCTTCCAGATAGCTGCTATATTTCAGTTAATCTGACAATTTACTCTGTTATTTGTTACTTTACGTGACAGATAGCTCTGTGTAGAAGATGAGAAATCGGCCCTAAATGAATATAAAAATGAAAATTATTTTAAAAATTTAATGTGTTCCAGATGGCGTTGAGTTTGTAATCTTGTCATTACTTTTAGTTTACTTTTAAAAATATATAATTTTTCATTCGATTTCACAGCCTTGTTCAGGCAACATCAAAATTTATAGTATTTTAATCTTCATAGGTAAGTGTTAAGAGACCTAACCACAAGTATAGTGTTTTTTATTACTTTATTCTTTTATTTGCAGTTTCCCTTTGGTACTCTGTACACTGAAGGCATTAATTTGAGTCTGAGGAGCCAGGATAACTGGCTCGCTAGACTCACTCTCGAATGCTGATTTCTTATTGCAAAAGGACGAAAAAAATTTTTTTCTTTTCCAACAATATAATTATGTAAGTGTTAATTGACTTGAGCCACATATCTTTTTCTAACTTCTTTTTCGCAGTGCACCTGAAGTAAACTTAGCACATATAGTAAACTCAACACCGATGGCATCTTTTTGAATCACAGGTACCAGGAAACTTGGCTTGCTGGATTACGATGCTGATTTCTTATTTTAATGGACCCACGACCTTTTAATTGAACTTCGTTGTTTCAGTTTGTTGAGACCAATTCATATATTGTAAGAGTTCAATATTTTAAAATACAGAAAGTTGAATAACATTTTACATTTTGACTTTGCTTGAAACTGAATTGAATTTTGGCACAGGTAGTAAGAGCGCGTCCTCATTCATTCCCTGACCTCAATCGTAAAATTAAAGAATTTTCATAAATTGTTTTAAACAATTCCGCCTCCTTAAATTACCGGGTCATAAAAGTAGGCACCAAACTATTTTTAAGCGGAATTAATTACCGGCCTAGATACCCACAGCCCCTATCTTATAAGCATATCCCTCAAGCAACTAAATACCAAGCAAATTTTTTAATACAATATAAATAAAGGGAGAGAGAATTGGAGTCGCAAAAACTTCTGCCATGCACGCAAGGACATAGCCGGCACAGGCCTGCTCCTGACGTATGTCTGTAGGTGTTGCCGTGTGCAGGCTAAAAACTTTGCCGCAACTCGTGTATAAACCGCTGGAAATTAAGTTTGCGGCTAAATTGTCCTTGAACCAAATACCCAGAAGCCAAAAGCCGACTCATCCCTTCGTTTCTTGCCTTGTGGTAACCGGTTAACTTGATTATTTTACAAATAATTGAAAAGTTTTTTTTCGCCATTGCGAAAATTGCACAAATCATGACATGGTATACATCCCCTCCAATCACCTGACTGACGTTGCCGTTTCCGGTCCTTGATTCGCCGCCTCCTATTATACATATGAGCCACATCGCGTTCAAGTTGATGTCGTAGCCGTCGCCACCAACACGAATATGCGCCCCAGTGACGACAACGCTGTGGATGACACCCAATACTGAAGGCAAACAATACCCAATAACACCCACTAGCTCTCGGAGTAAAAACAAAAAAAATAAACAAACATAAGTATCGTGCAAAAACATCGTTCAAAATTAGACTCCTCTTTGCATATGACGTGGATCCAAGAAAGTGGAGAAACTGTTTCGTCTAACTAGAGAAAAGAGAGGACACGATGTGCGCTACGTAGGGTTTTTGATTTGAACGAAGCTAACGTTTTAAAAATATCATCTAATTACAAATATAAAATAATTATTTTCCATATTTATTCTTCAAAAAGTTATCATACTTTGAAGGGCCTGATTATTATACCCTTGCAAAGGGTATTATAATTTTGCCCAGAAGTTTGCAACGCATAGAAATATTCATTTCCGACCCTATAAACTATATATATTCTTGATCAGGGTGACGAGCTGAGTCGATTGAGCTTTGTCGTCCGCGGTTGTCTGTCTGTTTCTACGCAAACTAGTCTCTCAGTTTTAAAGCTATCGAGCTGAAACTTTGCACAGAGTCTTCTTTTTACTGCACACTGCTAATATGTCGGAACCGACCGGATCGGATGACTATATCTTATAGCTGCCATAGGAACTATCGGTCGAAAAGTGGGTCTTTGTGAGAAAAATTTTTTTTGTTTTTAATGTTAACGTGTCTCACTTCAACATTATTAATATTATCGATTTTACAAAGATTTGGAAGTTTTGTTCAAAATCGGATGACCATATTCTATAGCTGTCATAGGAACTATCGGTCGAAAGGTGGGTTTTATTTAGAAAAATAGTTTGTTTTAATGCTGGCGTTCTTAAACTCTGATGTATTAAAACATTTGCAAGGGTATAAAAACTTCGGCAAAGACGAAGTTAGCTTGGCCTTCTCGTTTTTATTTTGTTTTAAAATTGGTAATAGAAAAACGAGAAAGGCAAAGCTAACTTCGTCTGTACCAAAGTTTTGATACACTTGAAATAGCTTGTCTCAACGGTTAGCGACTTCGACCAAACTTCGCAAATTAGCTTAAAAACATTACATATTACCCATGACCGTGTTTGAGAGCAGTAATATTGAGAACAAAACAGTTTTTCTTACTAAAACCCATTTTCCGAACGAACATTTGTATGGCAGTTACAAGAAGTAGTCATCCGATTCGGTCGGTTCCGACATATTAGTAGCGTGCAGTAAAAAGAAGACTCTGTGCAAAGTTTCAGCTCGATAGCTCCAAAACTGAGGGACTAGTTCGCGTAGAAACAGACAGACGGACGGACAAAGCTTAATCGACTCAGCTCGTCATGATGATCAAGAATATATATACTTTATGTGGTCGGAGATGATTCCTTCTATGCGTTGCAAACTTCTGGGCAAAATTATAATACACTTTTCAAGTGTATAAAAATCCATTTTCCAAGCAAGGGAGTTTCCAATGGAAATTTTCCATTATTTCTATATATCCAGAAAGAGTTCTCAACAAACTTATAAAAAATATTTGGACAACACTAGAGAAGAGTGTCTGGAAATAATGATCCATCTTATTTCATGGATGATATCTATCACTATCTGTAATGTTTGTATACTCTGTACCAAAGGTACACAGAGTATATCAAGTTTGTGCAAAAGTATGTAACAGGGAGAAGAATATATATTCTTGATCAGCATCAATAGCCGAGTCGATATAGCTATGTCCGTCCGTCTGTATGAACAAACAGATCTCAGAGATGGTAAGAGAGGAGGGTTGACATGTATGGGACATAAGCTTCTTATACTGGCAGGCAGATCAAGTTTATTTTAAATTTTTGCCAGGCCCCCGCCAATTAGAAAACACGTCATATCTTCCGCAGTTTTTTAAATAGATGGATTAAACCTTTTGCAGATAGTTAGTAATTTGCAGTATGTATCGATTTGCCGAAGAATTGATTAAGATTGGATGAGCGGTTCTCAAGTTAAAAGCAAAAAAGACCAGTTCCCATCACAACCAACAGCGCACAATCTAAGAGAGAGAGAGAGAAACTTAGAGATGAGCGCAGCATTAACGCTGCATTCAACTCCTACTCCAGGTACAGAGTATATTATAGTCGGGCTTGACCGACGTTCTCACTTGTATAATTCAAAAATTCTTTATTCCATGGTTACTATGGATTTAAAAATTAAGAACCATTTATACTTTTAAATTATACATAACTTTATAGCATTAGCACTAATTAGCCTGTTAAATCTAAGTAAAACTAAACAAACTGTTCAATAAAATTGAAGTACCATTAATGATTTATGAATTTAAAATAATCCAGAAGGTTAATTTTATAATCTTTTGAAAGAAACAGTTATCTTCTAGAGCATACTATTTTTGTCCTACAGAAAAGAACTTCCACTTTTTTTATTCCTATATAGAGACTTTTTCATATTATCATGATGAAACGCTTCCTTATTAATCACAGAACAGACTTTTTAATACCTGTCAGTAAAAATAGTCGGGGGTGACACAGAAATCACTAAAGATTTTGGTATAAACGTTTGAATTTCCAATTTAAATTGTATTACTTTATATGTAAAGTGAAAAATATATCTTAAGTTGCTAGATCAGATAATAAATTTGAGCGATTTTGAATCGACTGCTCAAATCTAATGGGCTTTGTATAGTCGATTTCAATTTCATTTACTTCCGCCATCTGATCTAGAAGGTGCCACTTCACATATAAATTCAAGCAGTTTTAATTAAAAAACAAGTGAGAAAGTCAGTTAAGCCCGACTATAATATACTCTGTACCTAGAGTAGGAGCTGAATGAAGTGCTGCAGCTGTGCTCATCTCTACGTTTCTCTCTCTCCCTCTCTCTCCCTCTCACTCCCTCACTCCCTCTCCTCCCTCTCTCTCTCTAAGATTGTGGTTGTGAAAGTGTGGGAGGGGGGGAGGTTCACTTATTCACTTATCTGCTCATAACTTGAGAACCACTCATCCGATCTTTATCATTTCTTCGGCAAATCGATACATATTACTAATGACTAACTATCTCTAGAAGGTACGAATCATCTATTTACAAAATTGTCTGAGATGTGACGTTTTTCCATATTGCGGGGGCGGGAAGGGGCGTGGCAAAAATTGAAAATAAACTTGATCTGCCTGCAAGTATAAGAAACATTTGTCCCATACATTTCAAAACCTCTATCTCTTACCATCTCTGAGATCTGTTTGTTCATACGGACGGACGGACAGACGGACAGACGGACATGGATATATCGACTCGGCCGTTGATGCTGATGATATTCTTCATATACTTTATAGGGTCGGAAATGATTCCTTCTCCCTGTTACATACTTCTATGTACCTACGGTACAGAGTATAAAAAGCGAGTTGGATAAATTGATGAATAGATGATTTGATAGATGACATTAAGGAATATAATAAAGACAAAAATAGAAATAATAAAGACACACAAAAAAATTTGGTAAATGTAACATTTTTCATTGGTAAAATTCACCAATTTGCGTCTTTGAATTTCGCCTAAAGGTTTTCCATTTGAATAACCAAAATGCCTGCACTTTTTGATTTTTGAAGTATATATGGAAAAAATCAAATAACTGCACACGCACTGCTGGTTACCTCAATAATTTTGTTATTCCGAAAAACAACGAATTAAATTAACTTATATTTATTAATTGAAAAAACTTATACTTACTCTGTGAGGATTCGAATTCGGTTCCCTTCCACTGAAATTCGATTTGACTGACGCTCTAGACGACTGGGCCACGCCGCGCGTCTGAGTCGGGGCAACTAAAAGCTTACTTGTAGTGAATGAGATTCACATGTGTGTGAAAAATGTTTGCATAATTGCCTGCCTGCAATTCTCAAGATCTAATTCAACACTCTGACCATATAAATAGCGCATATGAAATTTGCGAAGAAAAAATAAAAAATGTTAGCATTTTGAAATCATTTATTATTTTTAAATGACTTTTGCCTTGATTATACGTTGAAATTGTTAAAATCAACAAGAAAAATCATTAAATCAACAATTTTTAGTCAAAAACGAAAAATGTTACATTTACAATTTTTTTTTCTGTAGGAAAAGAGAAATTGAAGAAATATGTTTTTTACCATTTGAAGTTGTTCGCATTTTTTTAGATGCCGTCGAAAACGACTTCCTTGTCGCGCGCCCATAACTTTTTGGAAGTGTATCTTAAGTATTTAGTTGTCGAAACCTACTTTTTGCAGTATAGAAGCAATTTACAAATATTTTTCTCTATTTTTTTTTACTTTAAAAGCCCGACTGTGGAAATATTCATATATAAATTATAAATTATTCAAGTAATTATAAATTTTAAAATAGACTACGAGAGCGTAATATCCTATGTTAACAAACAGAGCATCAACATTGAGGTAACATTAATATAAAATATTTACATTAATAATTATACCAGACAGCACCGAATATATGGCAAATGTATTGTTTTTTTGTTTACTGGGTCATCAGTAAAAGCTACTATTAAAATAGTTGATAGTATTTAAATCAATAAGGGAATTACAAGTTGTCTTATTGATGGAATGTGCAAGATATTAGTGTTCTATGTTTTTAGGCAATTTCAATACAAGTAACTGTTTGAAGCGTTGGCATCTGCGCGTGAGGCAGCCAAGCCAGTTAAGACAGCGTTCAAACACAGTGTTCAGTTCATGGGCCCCGAGTTCGAGTCGCCCCAGAGTAAGAAAAAAATTTATTACATTATTAATTAGAAGTTTTTTGATTGGAGGATTTTCAACCTTCTTTTCTGGTTGAAAGCTACTGTGCTACCATAATCATTGCGTTAGGTGCTACTCAACTTTAATTGTTGGATATGAAGTCGAAAACGCCTGTTACACACTCTTAAACGACTTCAGTGTTCCCTGTTTTACTCTACGAGTAACGGGTATAAAAATCAGTGAAAATCTCTTAAAGTTGTGTAAGTATATATTCTAGGTATTAATATAGTCCATCAAGGCTGCAAGCAACTAAAATTGCGAAAAGCTCGGTCTGTAAGTTTAAGCCCTTACGAGGGAATATTGTTTACAACTTTAATTAGAACATGTTTTTCTTCTTTTCGGAATTCTCCGCTTAACTGTCCCTTAGTCCCTTCCATAGGCATGTTTTCTTTTCTTTTGATTTATTTCACTTCTCCAACTCATCATTTAGCGAACTTGAAGCATAAAACATTATATAGGTTGTTTTAAAAGCTACATTAATTGTTTTCCACCAAACAGGTGTGGTCTGATTCGGATTCACGTTCAGGTTCGGCTAAATTAAAAAACATAATATTTTTGTAAAATGCTTTGAAATGTATTGTACCTACCCTAGTAAGCGCACAAGCCCAGAGTCTTTTAATTCTTTAATTTGACATGTCATTTACCAAGTCCCATTACCCACATATCCTCTCAACGTATTGCGAGTTCCCACTTATCATTCCTCTTCCCCAGTGTCCCCCTTTTGAAGGTCACTTTTATGTCACAACATGAATCCAGCGAAAAACACATCGCCTAGTAACCGAAAATAAACATTTCAAGTAAGTCGACCTAACCCAACGTGAAAAGTGCAAAAATCGTGTTTTATGCTACCGAAAAACTACATACTTTTGGTAGCCGAGCGCTTGTTACTATTAATAGAGTCGTCGTTCGAACTGAACTTGTGAACTTAACTGGCTCAATGGTTGCCAGGCAGTCGAAAAATTAACAGTCAGACAGTGGAGCACCCAGTGGCCCAGTCGCGATAATTTTGCAACGAATTGAATTAGTCGTCGCCGAGGCTTGGAGCGAGCGTAATGCAGACGCGACCGAGTAGTGAACCGCAACGTGGCAAGGAACAAGTGCAGGAAGAGCAACAAAAATGTTGCAGTGCCACGTTGCAGAAGAAGAAGGTGGTGGAAGTGACGCCGCCGGCGGCGCCTCCACCAACACCGGCCAGCTCTGGAGTACCCCTAAGTGTGCCCATTATACAACTGACTCCGGCAAGTGAGAATAGTGCAGCAAAACCCGTAAAGGAAGCCATTTTACCGGATAGTAACAACAATAACAATAACAACAAGGAAAACTTACCCGCAAAACCCTTAACTAAAACCGTGGTAGCACCCCTGGGTGCACCCACCAATTATGTGGCTCGACGTACTTGGATTACCACCGACCGAATGAATGAATTGCGGCGCAAGGCTCAAGAGGCGGCCAAACAAAATAAAATCTTTACCATACGCGGCTGTTTTAATTCCGTACGAAATGCTTTACTCGCTCGTGGTTGGGTGGAAAAATTGGATGTGCATCGAAAAGTGGTGCCGGCGGGTCAAATGACCTATGAGGACCTAACTCAGCGTTTGCCAAAACGCAAGGCGGGCGAAACGCGTAGGCAATACATACTCAAGTGTGAGCGGAATATCATGTCGCGCTTTCTCGAGCACATGCCCGTGGACTTTCTCTGGACGAATCGCAAAGAGAAATGCGATTATATAGATCAAGCCAAGAATCCGGGCATGACTATCAATAAATTTCATCGCGCTCCATTTACCTCGAAGGAGGGCCTGTGCAGTCAACTAAGAGACTTCCACTGGTTCTTTGAGGAAGGCACCGCCGAAATGTATTTCCCACGCTGCTACAATGTCTGGAGTCCCGAGGAATTGGGCGAATTCATAGATAACTTCAAATTAACTGCCTGTGTGGCGTACTTGAGGGTCCTGCTATGCAAATACCATAAGCAAGGCAGTGATGCAGTCTTCGCTGCCATGGGTAAAATACCCTATTCCTCCATAGACTTTGCCTACAAGAGACTTATGGAGTACATTGATAGCTGCCAGCACAATGATATAGATTATGAGGATCCCCCAAAGATATGGGAACATGACTGGGATGCATTTCTTTATCAGCATCAGCAGTTGGTCAATGAAGATGGAAGGATTCAACATGATGGTCAGCGATTAGATCACATGATCAAGAGTTGTCTCACGCTGGTGGACAAAATGAAAGTCCATTGGCCACAATACAGTTTGGATGGCTATCAGAATTTGTGGATTGTGAAGCCAGCAAATAAATGCCGCGGACGTGGCATACTCTTAATGGATAATTTAAAGAAAATTTTAGGAGTGGTTAATCCATCGATAGCTTCCAAGAGTCGTTATGTGGTGCAAAAGTATATAGGTGAGTGAGATAATAAGAGAATTTCGTGAATATTTTAAATTAAATTCCTTGACTTACTTAAAGTGAACCGAACCCATTCGTTTTCTCTTATGGAAAAATCACAACGGCTCTAATAGGAAAGCTACAAAGCTCCGAGTGAGAAATTCTGCTTAATGATTGCGAATCACTAAAACAGGACCCAATATTAAATTAAGGAAAAGAGGCACTGTTACAACTTTAGAACATTTTATCTGTAACTGTCCCGCCTCTGCTTCAAAACGACAGCTTCTTTTAAAGGGGCTGGTATAGAAAATCCTGAATTGAGGAGAGGCTTTTCCATTCTTAAAGGTTGAATAAATCCAAAACTTTTAATAAGTGACCTACCTTGTGGGCGAATAAATGTCGTAACAAAAAGTGAAACAAAACCAAATCACCTCAACCGAAGCATATCGATTCGGATCAGTTTTCCAAAAACACACGAGTTCTAAATCGGTTCGATTCCTTGAGCGCAATGCGCAATGAAAACACAAGCAATAAATCCCAATCAACCCCACAACTCGCTTAGCTTCCTTTTTTTCAATATAGGACACACTGCTTTTTAGGTTGGATTAGGATAAGGTACCATTAGAAAATTTAAATCTCACAATCCTAAGTGATAACTTTTAACATAATAGATTGTAAAATTTTATTTTTGAGTCTTAACCTCGACAAAAACAGTAACACGTATACGCCTCATCGAAATTTCTTTCAGCGAAGCTTTATAGGTCCCTGAAACATAAATTTCCTGTATTTTTCACCAAATCAGCAGAATATGTGTAATATAAATATTTTCTAGCCTTTTTAAATAAAAGAAACCCGAATTAACTACACATACAATTTTTTAATTACTCAAACATCAACGTTTCTTGTCTGGAATATAAAGCCTTTCGATTTGAAAAGTAATTTGTTAGCGGTGGAATGCACAAGTAATTGCGAAATAACGCTCTCTTTCAGTTGCTAGATGTTCATTCTGTGATCAATTTAGAAATTGTTAGTGAAATTAAATTTACATTCTAGTCTTAAATTTATTTATACAGGGGTGTTCTGAAAATCTCTAGAGAATTTCGTATAAACTATCGCACTTCGAACTAAACTGGGACTACTTTATATGTGAAGTGCCAAAAATCATACCGCCTACTAGATTAAGTGGAAAGAAAACCGTACGCATCAAATCTACTTGGCTTTGAGCAGGCGGTTTCAAATCGCTCAACTTTTGTCATCTAATCTAGCAGCCGGGCATATTTTTGGCACTTCACATATAAGGGCTAGGAGTTTTGGGTCGAAGTGCAAGCGTTTATACCAAAATCTCTAGAGATTTCTGAAACACACCCGATAAAGAATTTTTTTGTTAAATGTTTCCAGATTTTGGCTGTGCCAACGAAACCTACAAGTCAGCCTCTCTCATTTCCGACTGTTCCATTTTCGATCGTTTCGCTTGGATTTCTGATTTCTCTCTTGTGTATCTCGTGCCATTATCGCCTGTTCCAGTGGTTTGCCAAAAGTAAAACGAAAGCAATTTCATTCGGAATTGAGAACCCAAAAACGAAACTGAAGCGGAATTGCGTTCGATTTACTTTTCAAAAAGTAGTGAAATTGAGAACTTGCTTGAATTTTTATAAACATTGCAATTTTGAAGGTTATGGAAAAATTCCAAAAACATTCCTCTGATACAACTTGTACTCGTCAACTAGGCGATACTTCGAATACATTATGTCACAAAAAAAAATTACTGAGAAATTTCGGACATTTTTTTATATTTCATTACCAAGTTAATTATCCATATGTAAGCATTATTTTAAGCCATTCCTTTCTTTATAGGTAAATTGAAGTATTTTCTTATAATCTATTTATATCTTCTAAATATGGGCATTTCCAAAAAACAAAACCAACAAAATAAAAGTTCTTGAAAAATCGTTCCTTATAATTTTATCGTTCACAATCATTTAAATTCAACTAATTTAAATCTTCTAAGGTGCATGTTGGTCAAGTACGACTATATCATACTCTGTACGTGGACTAGAAGCTGAATACAGCGCTGCTAATGCGCTCATCTCTAAGTTTCTCTCTCTCTCTCTCTTTGCTGAATGAAATGCGGTGTTGGTTGCGGGGGGGGAGGGGGGTTTGGACCTTTTTTTGCTTAATTTTTCTGGCAAATCGATACATATTACTAACGACTAACTCAGGGACCGAAAATAACTGTTATTTTGAAATTTTTTGATTAGATAAATTAATATGAAGCATTCAACTAAAAGGTGTTCTCCTAAGTGGAACAATAATAATTTCGGTTCAGCTTCTCAGATAAGCCATGATTTCATATTTTTGATTTTTATTAAAATAAATTGTTCGCTATTAATTACACTAGTTTACAAAAATAAAAAAATAAATGACCCATTTCAACTGAAATATTTTTGTAGTGTAGTTTGGAATGGAAAATCGATTTCAAAAATTTTTTCATCGCTCCGTTTTTTAAATATATAGGGTGTTCACCAGCCCGCGTAAAAGAGTAATTGTGTAAATTTACGCGACGCAGCTATTGAGCGCCCGTAAAAGGCTTACCCTCGTAATTTTTGGTGTAAATCAGCTGTTTTTGACAGGCTGTGAGTTTTTCTTTCACTTGTGTGTGTCAAAGTTTTATACGTATTTTTCAGGCATTGATTGTAGTTGTTCAAATCAAGCTAAATAGAAGCATGAAAAAATGAATACAAAAACAAACTTAATATATGGACCGTGATGCAGTCGGTGAAGTCGTAGACTACCTTAAGGAGGATCTTACTGCAATTGCATGCTGGCGGTGAGGAACTAAGTTCTGTGTGCCCAAATAAGTCAACTGGCGAACTAATGTGCTTCCATGTTTATGTGAACTGCATTTCGACTAGGATTGTCGAAATATCGATATCGAATAACTTTTGACGATATTTTTATGAATACTTTTATTTGGTTTTTTGGACAAAACGAAAGGTTTCCTAAAGTCAATCTCTTGGATATTAGTAATATCAGTAATACTAGTTATATCCAAACGAATGCCTTCAGAAAACCTTCCTTTTTGTGGCCGAAACTAACAAAAATACACACCATAAATATATTCAGCAAGTATTCGATATCAATATTTCGACAACCCTAATTTCGACCCCAAATTGAACTTGAGTTACAGGTAGCACTTTTCTGTTTGGGGTAGTTTGGAGAAGCTGCGTCAATAAGGAAAATTACAACTATGTTTACAGTAGGTGATGACGTCTCTCTCTATATGATGTTTCAGACAGAGTGTAAGAAGCTATTTTGAGGAAGATGTTTCAATATATTTACTGTCCAGATGAGTTAAACTGACAAAAAAATTTTAATTATTGTAGGTGTGACCGCATATTTTTAAGAGAAAAACGAAGGCAGTGTTGTCGAGTTTTGATACAAAATCTTGTCCAGGTACGACAAAGAGCAAAAAAAGGTGTGAGAGCAGTAATAAGAAAAAAAGTATTGAAGAAGGAAGAAGGGGGTGAGAGGTGTGCTAAAGGGAGTGCGTAGGGGGGGGTGGGGTATGCGTTAATTCAAGGTATACGAAATGTCGTGATATCTGGTTTTTTTGTCGATACTGAATTTCAACACTTCAACTGTTCTTTAAACATACCCCAGGGCAGTAAAAAGTGCGTAATTTTTTCCTGTATGATTTGTTGTTGTGGCGTAAACTTTTGAAGTTTACGCTTTTTGCTTTACGCTTTTACGCGGGCTGGTGAACACCCTAATAAATTTTTTTCACTTTTTCGGTAGGTGCTCTTACATTTTAAGTCATATCTGACTTCATAATTGTCAGATATAGTTAAGCAAGATATGAATCGAAAGGCAATTAAACAGCCAGTAATTGCGTAGAACATTGTTTTTAAATCGGTTTAGTAGTTTGGATACAATAAACCAAAACATTTCAAGAAATTTAATTTTTTACTTAAAAATGCAAGAAATTTTATTTTTAAACGCCTAGAAAAAAATATAAAAAGATCCAAAAAATTATTTTTATTTTTTCTACGTAAGAATCGCGGATTGAGTTCCGTGCATCCTTTTCGTCCTTATACATGAAAGAAAAAACCCATATAAATAAAAAAAAAAAAAAAAAAACTAACTATCTCTAGAAGGTACGATTAATCTATCAGCAAAACTGTGGTAGCTATGACGTTTTTTCCAAATTGCGGGGGCGTGGCAAAAATTTAAAATTAACTTGATCTGCCAGTCAGTATAAGAAGAATTTGTCTCATACATGTCAAACCTCTACCTCTTACCATCTCTGAGATCTGTTTGTTCATACGGACGGACGGACATTCCGACGGACAGACGGACATGGCTGTATCGACTCGGCTGTTGATGCTGATCAAGAATATATATACTTTATAGGGTCGGAAACGATTCGTTCTCCCTGTTACATACTTTTGCACAATCTCTGTGTACCTTTGGTATGGAAAAAAAACACAATTGGAATAATTTGTGTACCCTTGCAAAGGGTATTATAATTTTGCCAGAAGTTTGCAACGCATTGAAATACTCATTTCCGATCCTATAAACTATATATATTCTTGATCAGGGCGACGAGCAGAGTCGATTGAGCTTTGTGAGTCCGTCTGTCTGTTTCTACGCAAACTAGTCTTTCAGTTTTAAAGCTATCGAGCTGAAACTTTGCACAGTGTCTTCTTTTTACTGCACACTGCTAATATGTCGAAACCGAACGGATCGGTTAATGTTAACGTCTTCTAACTCAGCGATTATTAATATAATACGCTTTCACACAGATTTGCATGTTTTGGTCAAAATTGGATGACTTTATCTTATAGCTGTCATAGGAACTATCGGTCGGAAAGAGGGTTATAGGGAGAAAAACTTTTTTGTTTTTAATGTTAACGTCTTCCAACTTATCGATTATTAATATTATATGCTTTCACACAGATTTGCAAGTTTTGGTCAAAATCGGATGACCATATCTTGTAGCTGCCATAGGAACCTTCGTCCGGAAAATGGTTTTAGTTAGAAAAATTGTTGATTTTATTATTAGAGTTCTTAAACTCTGATATTTCAAAACTTTTGCCAGGGTATAAAAACTTCAGCACGGACGAAGTTAGCTTAGCGTTCAAAATTGGTCACGTTCGACATCGTATGTGAAAAATTTTATGACTAGAAATAGTTCTTCCTTATCAATTTTTCTTATGAGCGTCTAAAGCGCTGAGACAATCTTCATAAGATTCTTACAGTATGTTCAAGCCATTTAGGAAAGAGTTTTATGTCCCAAGTCTGTGAACAGGTTCGTAAGCTCCTTAACCCGTTTCAAAAGAAGTTAAAATTCATGTCTTAATAATAATTTAGGCTTTGAACTCAACATTAAGATTTTATGTTGGAAATAGAGAGGAGATTGTTTTCGCAGTTCAAAGCTAGATTCAACAGGTTTAAAAGTGATTTAGAGCCTGGTCTCAAAAAATTATGTAATCTATGAACTTAAAAAGCGGGTTGTAGCTTGGAAATACTGAGCTATACATTTTTCTGTTTCAAGAACGGCTCCAAACCAGTTTAAGCCAGATTAATTGTGGTAAGCCGAAATCGAACATTTTCTTTAATATTGTGAAAGAAACATATAAACAGAATTCCAAGGAACCGAGCGACGCCGGGAATATAGTTAGTTATAAAATAAACTTCAATTACATCAATATTTAACATGTTACAAGGGCGGATACAGACATAAGAGCGTACCTTTTTTCAATAAAAAGAGACGCTTCGCGTGTCTGAACGAACATCAAAGAATAAATATTTACATAACATTTTACCACTACCAAACAGAGATAATATATATTTTTTTTTAAAGTACGATTTTTTATTATCAAATAATATGCATTTCAAATAACTATTCATTCATAAGATATTAAAACTATTTGGGCTTGGTTATTGTGTTAGGTTTCGCTAAACTTTGTCTTTATAGCTGCTTTCGAACACAAATTAAATCTCAAGAAGGCTGCACAGATTTAAAGTCTTTGATATATTGGATTTGTTTCCGACCCGTAAACTCGCAAAAATCCCACATTGGTCTAGTGTGATTCTAAATGATTTTCGTGTGCTGAACACTAATCTGTTTTCAGAAACGAAAATCATCTAGAATCACCACCAACCCTTCAATATACTGGAAAATGATTAATATTATTGCCTTCTCTCAGTTTTAAAGCAATAAATCTGAAATTTGACCCATTTTACTGTCCGCTATTTACCATGCCAAAGTCATCCGAAGATTAAAAAAAAACGAGTTGCGTTGTCTTATATTCTTGTCACCGTGATCATTTCCTTAATTCTTTCTTTATTCAACTCAAGTGCTACAAGGCAAAACTCATATCAGACGCATCAAAGCTGTATAATTTGTTTGCTTTTTGCATAATTTCGAGTCCTGCAAACATAATAAAATGAAACTAGGTCGCAAAACAGGCCGCCTTCTTTGTTCTAGTTGTTGTTACTGTAACTTCTTTTGATGCCATTTGGGAGCTCAAAACGTCAGTCAGTTGTGGTGTCTGCACGCCACGCCACGCACATATCCAGTCAAGGAAACATTACAACGTGTAGCCATATGTTCCATTTGGCCTAAAAATAAAAAAACAAAAACAAAATCGCAGTTGTTGATGTTATTGCAGCATATTGCTGGCTGTACTCATAATTTGTTTTACGGTTTTTTTGTATGTCAGTTAAGTCAGTCTGTGAATGCAACAAGTTGCCCAATTGATTTTTAATCTAACCCTTAAAGAAGGTCTATGAGGTCTCTTGCTAAAAACTTAAAAGCAAAACAAAAATGAGAACCTTTTATCAAATCCTATTAAAATAATCTTATCTTGAAACTAACAGCAACTTATTCTAATGAAAATATTTTTGTATATTTGTTTTAAAATTACAGAACGACCGCTCATTCTGTTTCAAACGAAATTTGACATACGGCAATGGTTCCTTATTACAAACACTCAGGTACAACACAAAGAACCCTAATTTTTGATTACTAATTCCACCTAATCCTTTCCACAGCCTCTGGTAGTTTGGTTTTATCGCGAAAGCTATTTGCGCTTCAGTTCGCAGGAGTACAGTCTTAGTAATCATCATGAATCCGTCCATCTCACCAACCATGCCATACAAAAGAAGTACACGAATGGCAAAAGAGATAAAAGATTGCCCAGTGAGAATATGTGGGACTGCTATTCCTTTCAGGCCTATTTACGTCAAATAGGCAAGTACAACATGTGGCTGGAACGCATCTTTCCGGGTATGCGTAAAGCCATAGTGGGTTGTATGCTGGCTTCGCAGGAGAATATGGATAGACGACCGAATACCTTTGAACTTTTTGGTGCTGATTTTATGATCTGTGAGAACTTCTATCCTTGGTTGATTGAGATCAATTCCAGTCCGGATTTGGGTGCTACAACAAGTGTAACGGCGCGCATGTGTCCGCAGTGTTTGGAGGATGTGGTCAAAGGTGAGGTGATGAAGAGTTAAGAGTTAGTTTTTTAATAAAGTTTTCTTTGTAGTGGTCATAGATCGACGTACAGATCCCAAATCGGATATGGGTAATTTTGATCTTGCCTATCGTCAGGTGGTGCCTCCCACACCCGCCTACATGGGCCTAAATCTCTATGTCAAGGGCAAACAGATGTTGCATAAGGTAAATCATGGGCACAACCATTACTATTACCAACAACAGCGCAGGGAAAGAAGTCTTGCCACCAGCAGTGTATTCCGCCAACGATCCGCCATCCTGCCTCCAACCACCATTTCGCGTATACACCGAGCCATGCCTACTTTTAATGCCACCGAATATATGGAGAGATATATGGTGGAGCCCTTGAATAGCAGTCGGAGTAGTATTAGCAGTCAACAGCCTGTGCCCTCCATCAAATCACCCACGCCGGCTCCACCACCCCCACCAGCTTGTCCGTATTTGATAAAACAGGCTGGTCGTTCCATTACCCAACTGCTGAGTGCTTCCCACAAAAGAATACCTGGTGGAGCCGAGACTTCCACCAGTAATGCTTTGCCGCCTAAACGGCAACGCAGCTGTGGTCCTCGTCTGAGCTCCTCCCAGCAAGTGGAAAATAATGAGAAAAAATTTAAAATTCTCATCAAGAACTACACTTCTACGGGGAATGAAAATGCTCCAGTGCCGAGTGCTCCGGCCACAGCTCCTGTGATCAGTGTGCGCAAATGGCGTAGCCTACGCAACATCACCGCCAACACCAGCAGCAGCAGCTCGTTCCCCTCGAAAACCAAACCTCTGCCCACCACGACTCTTACATCACGTCGTTTTATACGCACGAAATCGGAGATTGAGAGTACGGCCAGTATTCATGCTATAGGAAAAACCTTTGGTCGTAAGTCCAATGGACCACGTCTGCCCATAAGCATTTCGGTACAGGCTCTGCATCGTGGTGAGCCTGTGCTACATGCTGCCCTGAAGCAAGCGTCTAGCGATCTGCAATTGTCTCAGGCTCAGGTGTTGAGTCCACGCACAGCGTTGGCTAATAAATTGTCAAATTCTACATTAACAGTGCCATCGCCATTACCCACAGGAATGTCATCATCATCCATGTGATTAGCTTAAGATTTAATTGTTAACACTGCCACACACAAAGATGGGTAACGGTCATACAAGTGAACGACAGGCCAGATATCTTGCGTGAACCCACGGTTTCATACTTGTGTGCTGTCTGGGTCGCGACAGACGGTGCCATTTTGACACAAAGAACTATACAGTCAGCACCCAAATGTAAAAAATGTCTGCTCTAACAAAATCGGTCTAACATTCACCTGCATCGCCGTTGCGGAGTCGGTTTTCAAAGTACTGGGTAGAATGTCATTGGAAATGGAAATAGAAACTTAGGCTGCCAAACCTCAGAATTCTACATAAGGTTCAGTTCGTAATTTCGATTCTTATCAGGCCCCATACGGAGATGTGAAGAAATGAGAAGTAATGTAAAAATTTCAAACATAAGGCCTCTACGCAGTTGTGAAGTAACGAGAAATAAGGTTAAATTTTCATACCAGAATTTTGGGAGGAAAGAAAAAGTAAAATTTTACTTTAGCATTTATTTTAAGGGTGTACACTAGACTGATCGTCCCTTAAATGAAAAATAATTTTTTTGGAATGTTCTGTTCCTCAGGGCGCAAAAAATTCTTAATAATTTCTAGTTAACGTAATGAAAAACAAAACTTCGAAATCTTAACTTTTAGTACTGGCGCCGTGGGCTTAAAGTTTCTTCATTAAATTTCCATTTCCCTTTTTCATTTTATTATTTTATTAAAGCAAGCTTTGAGATGACAAAAGTTAAAAACGGTGGCTGTGCCAGAAACAATCAAAGCTTTGACTGAATTAATAGTGCAAGATCGGTATGTGACATACCGTGAGATGAAGTGGTCCTTGGGCGTAAACATTTTTCATCCGGACATTCCAAGTTCCGCTGGCTTTGTTTGCGTGGAATTCTTCATAATTTGACCATTGTCCAAGAATTAAAGAAATAATTTAGCAAATTTAATCGCTATACTTTCAAGGTTTTTACTAATCATGGATATGCATATGAGCCGAACACCAAACCAAAACTAACATGGCTTCCTCACTCAAGCACATTTTCAAAAGAGTTGTCGTCAACACTGAAAATGCAGATTCCTGTCCTCATTGTGTTGCTTCATCATATGCATCTAATGTTGGTAAGGGTTTAAAGCGAAAATGCAAAATGCAGTTGTAGTGAGGACAGCACATTACGAGTCATTCCACAAGAGTTAGCTGGCCAAGAACTTTGATGCAAACGGCCGGCAAAAAATTAAAAATAAATTACAAAAGTATAAGTTAAAAGTAGTTATTCAAATTTATTCATAAGAGTATCTTTTTTGGTATTTCTATAAATGTGTCTATGCTCTTCGATGCATTAAAGAAGGTGATGCTGATCGTATTTGTAATGCGCCCATCGAAGTCCTCAACTAGTTTGACGCCTCTTTCTGCGACATCATTCACAACTTTGAGGTTTTTCAGTAAGATGGTTGAGCATTTTTTTCACAGCAATAGTGGATTTAACTTTGTCGACATTTTCATAACCGGTCATCTGTTTCAAAAAGATGAAGTCGAGTGTAGGTGCCTTCACTGCCATTTCGCATTGGTACCCTACTTTTTTTATCTTCTTCAAAATCCATTTGATATGGATGGCGACTACTTCCACTAGATAGGGACTCCTCGTCATCGGACCTCTGTCTTTTAAAAGCAGCATCAGGACTTAATTCAATCGAACTTTTTAAAGCAGCTTCAAAAATTCCTTCTAAATACTTAATAAAATTCCTTTCTCCGTTGCGGAACAACTCTTTATCGCGACCAGCATTCTTTCTGAGAGACACATATTGATCATAAAGTTTCCTTAAGCTTTAGCACACATTTCTTCCTAGTTTCATGGTAAGCCCAAATGATTTCAATACACCATCAATTTGAAGGACAGTGCGGTTAAGGCTGTCGCTCTTCTATTTATATCCTCTTATATTATGCAGAAGAACCGCCAAGACATCTTTTCTGGTAGCTTTGCTGAATCCAGCTCTGCCCGCAACGCTCCAATCAAATAAATGCTGCTAGAATCCTCTATATCCTGCATTTTGCTTTGCATAAAATATTTTTTAAAATAGATTTTTAATTCAAGAACAAAGTTTAGCATATTAAAGGTTACTTCTACGAAAAAGTAAAACGAAAAATGGGAAATGGAAACTTAATGAAGAAACTTTAAGCCCACGGCGCCAGTATTAGACGTTAAAATTTTTGAAGTTTGGTTATTCATTACGGTAACTAGAAATTGTTACGAATTTTTCGCGCCCTGAGGAAGAGAACATTTCAAAAAGAAATTCCCATATGATTATGTTCAGTCTAGTGTACACAGCTGACAGTACTGTTGGGTCATACATGAAAATTTGTTATTTCAATATGAAAATAAGAAATAATTTTTTTTTATTAACTCTTTATATCCATTTTGTTTGTTCTGAATCAAGCGCAGGAATCCATTTGGAGCCATTACCAACCAGTTGGGCTCTGAAAAGCAATGATTTATATTAGAGAGATTACATTTAAAAATGTTTACTTACTGTGGGGTTCGAACTCGGAGCCATTGGTCTGAACACAATTGGAATGCAGCCTCTCTCTTCCGGTTGAGTTATTCCACGAGCTGGTGCAAAAGCGTCTAGTACACTACTTGTATAGAATTGCATTTACCATCTGCCTAAAAACATGAGACCCCTTGTAATTCTCAAGCTTAAATTCCCTAGATTATTCATTTATAAGAAGCAAAGGAAATTTGGTCATTATATGTGTTTATATTTAAATCAAGTGCGAGCGAAGAAAAACATAGTTTTTCGGATAGAAGACGTTTCAAAATTTTTTCCAGAAATCGCAGTTTCAAAAAGGACAGTTTCGCCGCAAAAAGAACAAATTGGCTTCACTGTTTCTCCGCGAGCACTGCTGTATAACATTAAAGTTCAAGTTAGACAGTTTATAATAATAATCCAAAACAAGCAAGAGAAAAAGTAACGAAAAGTTTTTTTACGGCTAAGACTCCTGCAGGATTTGGTCACGGTGGCACAAATACCTTCTCGCTGTACATCCCGTACGCCTCACTAGAAAGTCCTGTTAAGAAAAAAATTAAATGAATAAAATATTGAATGAAAAAGGCAAACTAACCAAGAGGTCTTATGATTAGACAGCGAATTTTGCATATTATTTTTAACAGATTTCAGTCCTGGTAGGTCAGGGCAAACGTGTTTTTAAAAAAAATTTTTGTTTTGCGTCACGTCAGTTCAAGTTTTGCTGGCTGTTCAACTTAATAATTAAGAATCGGTTTGAAAATAAGGGCGATTTTTTCCACTAGTTTTTCCCATTTAATTCACGTGTCTTACTAGAATAAAATCTGTTTGAAAATATGCAAAATCCACTGTCCACTTATGATTTACGCAAAACACAACCTATTAAAAACTTTATTAAAATATATATAGTACGAGTTGTGCAGTTAAGTACGAGTAATTCCATATCCAATGACAGCCCCTAAAATGTGCTCTCTAATATTTATTCTCTGTTAGCTAGTGATTATTAATACTATGAAGCCCCCTCCCAAAAACACACCTAATAAAACAAAAGACAACATGATTTTAGATATGTATGTATAAAAACTGTATATTTTTTTGTTGTTAATAAATTGTTAACGATTTTTCTCTGAATCCTGTTTAGAATATGTATAAATGATTTAGCTGTTCAATAAATTGATAAAACAATTACAATTGCATTTCTTTAGGAGAGCGCTGCAATAAAAGTACTGTTGGGATTCAATTATTATTAATTCATTTGATTCATACTTATTTGGGTGCTGTATACTGAAGGGCCAAGTTCTCACGTGTGGCTGAGTTTAGAATCGTCTTTGTCCCCACATTATGGACGGATACCTGCTCCGAGGGAGCACTCGAACTTGCTTTCGAGTTATTAGCGCTTTCTGACGATTTCTTCTGAGACGATTGAGTAACTATGAGGATATGTTTTGATAAAATCACCTACTTACCTTCTTTTTATGAATTTTGCTGCCTGCCACTTTGGAGTTTTTGTTTGACTCCTCCTTATCCTTTTGCCCCTTACGACTGGTCGATGCTTTAACATTATTGATAATTCTCCGTAGTAAACGTGTACGTGTGCTGGTCTTCATCTTGGGCAGGGATTCAAAAATGGTCATCTGTTTTCCATTTAGCTCTAAAGGTTGCTTTACATCCGCACCCTTGTTGATATTATAGTTGACCTCAAAGGCACGCTCAAACAGGCCAGTGGATGCCATGGAATTTTTGGGCAAATCCACCACCACACGAATGCAATCTTTTAAAGCCAGCGGACAAATTCGGGCCGTTACCTCGGTGGAGGGCGAAAGATCGGGCGTTGAATTAATCTCTATCAATATGGGATTATAATGCTCGTCGAGCATAAAGTCACAGCCGTATAACTCGAATGCATTCTGTACCAACTCCGTTTCATCTAAGCTAGCCATCACCACGGCCACTAGATTTTGCTTGAATCCATTGTAGATCCGGGACCAGGTATCATCTGGGGCACCCACATGACGTAAATGGCATTTGAATTGATCCAACGACCACATATTGTGCTTGGGTAGACGCGCATCGCGATTCAATTTGTTCTTGTAGCGTTTTTGCACCGAATTGTTGGTCAAGTGAATGGATTCCCTTAAATCGTCCATGGTGAATTCCTGCGAACTGAAACGCAAGTAACAGTCGCGGTAGGTCCAAATTGTGACCTTAGATTCACCGATTGTGAGCAGCATATACTGGCGTATGTCGAACTTGGTGCGATAGACGAGTAGGGGTCGTTCTGAAAATGAAATATGGGATACGGAAAGAAGTAAAAAGAAATCATACTTAAAAAAGTAGCTGCAATAATAAAATATTAAGCTATACAACTTAGGAAGGAAAAAATACAATAGAGTGGAGGATAAAAATTAAACAGGCAAGAAGATAAAATAAAAGAAAGATGTACGCAGAAAAGATAAACAGATCCTTTCGGAAAGATAACGTTACAATTCCATTTTTAATGTATATTTGAAACTCTATTTGATGAAAATCAAACAATTTAATATATATATTTTAAAATCCAAAAACGGGTATTGTATGCTTTGGAATAATTTAAAAATAACCGCCAATAAGAACAAATATATCGATAAGTAAGTATTTTAGTCTTAAGGTATTCTCTGACAGAGACGATGGTCACACAGTAAATAAGAACGGATGATGGAATCGAGAGTAGTTTACTAACAGATAAAATAAGACAGGCCCTGTAAATAACAAACGCGCATTGACAATGCAAATAGTAATCCGTATGTAAATGGTAAACCGTGTAAATAGTGTGTAAACAAAAGCCCAAAAACATGAAAAAAAAATCCAAATGGATATACTTAAAAATATCCCGTTTTTCTGTTCTGTTTGCTTAAACTGTTAGTCAACGATAGCAGCGAAAAATGTATGTTTTGCAACAAAGCGAAACAAATATTGCTTCATTTTTTTCTGTTTTTGATTTATATGTGTTAACGATTATTTTCGAGGTCTTATTTTATGTTAGATCGCTGAAACTTTAAAAATATGTATTTTATAACTAACGAAATTTAGTAGCCTGATTCCACTGCCCCACACATATGTACATTCGGCAAGATTTACATATTTTTGACAAGGACTTCTAAATACATTTTCCCCCAATTTTCACCACTTGAAAATATTTTCTTATTCGTTCCGAACATTATAAGTATTTTTCCTAACCGCACTATGCATTTTTTTTAGAATGTACATTTCCAATGGAATCACTAAATTTAAAAATGTACATATATGTATGTGTCAGTGGAACTAAACAGAGAAAAATATCACGTTCTAAAATCATTACCAAATGGTCATGATTTGATTTGTTTTTCCGTTCATTAAACATGAACAAAACGAAAAATTGTTTATGAAAATAAAAACTTTTTAGCATTTTCATGTTTTCAGTGCTTATTATACTCTGTACCGAAGGTACATAGAGTACACTCATGGGCATAATTATTTTGACCAAAAATAATTCATAAATAAACCATTATATCTTTTAAACAAAAAATCCCAAAATTTTAATCGGATACTGGTATTAAAGTAAGCTTTCAATAACACATAAGTAGTTGTTCACAATCGGCTGCTTAGGTTAGAAAAAAAAATCAAAATGTGCAAATGTGATTGGCAAAAGTATTTTGACAAGAAGCGCCAGAACAGCACAGAACCTTAAATGGTAAAACAATGATTGGTTCTAGACAATTTTTTCACGCTGAATCCGAACTTGGCTTTAGAAATTCCATATCTCTTATGGACTTACTGTAAAACGGACATAAAAATGCCAAAAATGCCTAGAAACGGGCTATTTTATGTATAATATTTATGCAAATTATTTTTATGCAATTAAAGGCATCGGGATTTTATTATATTTATATATAATACGTTATGGGTGTTGAATTTGGAAATTGTCAAGAACCTCCCCAACCACTGTCTTGCTAGCCGCTCTACATGTCGCAAGCCGACAAATCTTCTGATTGCAACATTAACCCATAAAGACTTGATGAATATAACCTTTTTTATGTCTTGCCAAAGGCCAGTGCTCCTTACCACCTGTTCACTTGGGAGCTTATTCGAAGGTCATAGATTGTTTTGATGGTCGCTCAGGATGTACAAAGTGCTGTTGTTGCTTTGTAGCCGTACCAACGCGTACATTACAAGTAGTGGGGTTGCCTCTTCTGCTCTCGGATGATGATGATTTCTTTGTGTGTATACACGATTTTCTTTTGGGTCTAACTTGAAAATAAAATAGATCTGCCTGCAAGTATAAAAATATATGTCCCATACATGACGAATCTCTGAGATCTGTGCGTTCATACGGATCGACAGATATATCAACTCGGCTGTTTTATGCACTGTATACGGTCGGAAATGATTCCTTCTCCCTGCTACATACTTTTGCACAGACTTAATAAACTTTATGTACCTTTGGTACAGAGTATAAAAATGCTCCCAAATGGTCCTCCTTGCAGCTAGTGCAACTATGCGTAAATTTGGGTTTCATTACTGCAGAACAACATTCACGGAACTTTCAAAGTTGTATGTATAAATTTAAAACTCATCAAAATCTAATTTGATTTGCCGTCTAGAATTAGGGTGCTATCAGTTTTGACTTGACCTCGCTGGCAGTGCTTGACGATAATCCACATTCAAAGACAACTATCACCCGAACTATATATATTTATTTATTCAAAAACTTGTTCGAAATCTAGTTTGATTTGTGGTCTGGAATTTGGGTGCTATCAGTTTTGCCATGACCTCGCTGTCAGTGCTTGACAATAATCCACATATGTATGTATGTAGGTTATACCTAAATGGTATAAAAACCCCGATGCTTCACTAGACTAACACACATTTAGTTTCGAATTGAAGCACTCTAACCGCATGCAAAAATGCTTCACCTAATTTTAGTTATATTCTGTGCAATGACTTTGCCAGGCTCGTTTGCAGCCTCCACCAACTTAATTGTAAGTAAATCTGGGGTATAGAATTTAGAAAAATGGACTCTAAAGCTGATTTCTTCTTTCAAACAGCCTAATAATGTGGACTCGGTGCGCAGCTATTTAGAGCAGCTGAAAATCGCTTGTGATCCAGCCAGACTTGAACAAATTGAGTCCACTTTGCAAAATCTGGAAAATCAATTAGCCGCGAGCAGGCCAACTAGCAATCTGGAAAATTATCAAAAAATCGGTTCCAAATGGTATTATATTGAAACTCGAAATCGACTAACTTGGTTTGGCGCTCTACACAGGTGCCACCAGTTGGAAGGTCATCTGGCTAGTATCCAAAACGAAAAAGAATTTAATGATTTATACGAAAAATTACCCAAAGATAAGACGTATTGGGTGGATATTCATGATCAAATCAAGCAGGGGGAATATTTGTCAGTTACGACAGGTTTGAAAGCAGAGTACGTTAATTGGAATAAAGGCGAACCAAATCATAAAGGTGCCGGACAATCGTGTGTCGAGATTCGTAAATACACCAATCAAACTATGAATGATCATCATTGCTCAAATGAAACATATTTCATATGCGAAGCTAATAATCAGTAATTTGTTTAATATTCATGTTTGGATTATAGAAAGAATGTTTTTCCCAAATAAAAATTTAAAATCTTTTAATAACCACACCCCACGTCTTGATTTTTCAAAATCTGAAATAATAAGTTGCTATGCATTTGTCATCCACATCTTATCTTACAATTAAACTATTTGAACTATTAGGCTAATTACACTGAGCACATTCATAAGTTAAAATGTCAAAATTTATAAATTTTTGTTTTGCAAACACATTAAGTGGTTGTTTTCTTAGAGGTCTACGCTACAAAAAGAAAAGTTTTCCCATGGCCAATGTTTATGACTCGTGATGTGTGATGTTAGATGTTGAATGTGCTCAGTGTAATTAGCCTTTGGAATAATTTTATAATATACCTTACCATAGCTCGCAAATAACTCTCAACCCAATGTTCAGTTCGCTCTGCTCACGTCACTGACCAAAAAAACAAAAACAAAACGGGCTCGGTCTTCCCTCAACCGAATTTAAGCAGCGATTTCGCTCACTGCTCGGTGGCCGTGGTTGAACACACAGCACCGATCGGTCTGAGAGCAACCCCATTCCAGGCCCAATTCAGTCAATCGCTCATCAAATGCGGTCTTCACGAAGACCGAACTTTAAAAAGGTTGTTTCATTCGGTTGCAGACTCAAGAGAGCGCCAGAGTTAAGCATAAACAGAGAGCGAGTCAGCATGAGAAAGAAAGAGAGAAGGCATATAGTTTTTCGCACACATTCATATTGTTGTTGTTGTATGCTTACACAACGATGCATACATACAAAAAGACCTTTTGAATGCGTGAATTTTGGCAAAAGGGCCCGAGCCAGACCTGACAGAAAAATTTAAAAATAAATGTGTTTCTCTCCTCTCACAACCAAAGAGAGACAGAGAGCGTAGTTGACGGTTGGTTACCGACCTTTATTAAATGTGATCGCGCGAGAAGCGGTCCGTTTTCTGACACAGGCAAACGGGGGACCGTTTTATAAAAAAAAAAATAGTTTTTTTTTTTTTAAATAGTTTGGGGGAAGAAGAAATATACTCCTACCCAAAAAATATAATTTATACCCACCACAGGGGGAGGAGATAGATTTTTTTTTTTTTTTCAATTTGTGTAAAAAAAATTAGAGATTAAAATAGAGGTTTGAGGTGTATGGGACAAATGCTTCTTGTACTTGCAGGCAGATCAAGTTTATTTTCAATTTTTGCCACGCCGCCTACCGCCCCCGCAATTTTGAAAAAACGCCATATCTCCCACAGTTTTGTAGATAGATGATTCGTACCTTTTAGATATAGTTAGTCATTAGTAATATGTATCTATTTGCCAAAGAAATGATGAAGATCGGATGATCGGTTCTCAAGTTATAAGTAAATAAGTGAATCACCCCCCTCCCACCCTTTCACAACCAACGCTGCACAATGTTAGAGAGCGACAAAGAGGGAGAGAGAGAGAAGCAGTGCATTCAGTTCCTACTCTAGGTACAGAGTAATATTATAGTGGGGCTTGACCGACTTTCCCACTTGTTTTTATTGTGTTATATATTTTATGATGACTTTTAAAATTATAATTCAAATATCAAAATATTTTCGCGCCAGTCATGGAGTATAACTTGGAACCCCTTAGCCCGATTGCTGTAACATAGATGACGTCAACTAATGTTGAATTGGTGGCAAGTTGGTTTTATTATAATTAAGTTTGCTTGCCAAAATGGTTTATATCGTGAACTTTGCTAAATCTCTTTTCTAAACAGGAGATTTTTAAGAAACCAACCGAGAAAGTTTCCTGGGACACCCAGAATTGGGTTTGGGTTGGAAGAAATTTCCGTAAAACCTTATGTATAGGTTATGTATAGGTTTTACTGGATAAAGGTTTGTATTCAGATACTCTTTTAAAGTTTTAAATATATTTAGAAGATAGTATTTAAGCTTTAGTGGCGACTTCTTAATATTGTGAACCCTTGATCTGAAATACACTTTATCTGAGTATGGCAGCGGTGGGCAGCAGAAATAACGAAAAGAGCACAACAACATTCATATTTTTGTCATTTGCTTTCTATCAACGCGATGCAGCGTATGTTTGTTGTTATATCACTTGCGTCGTGGAAATTGAAAAATAACGGGCCGGGTTGAGCGGGTAAGAAGGGCTATGAGACTGCCCACCTCTGGAGTATAATCTAAAATCAAAGCTCAGTCAAATGGACATACTGATATGGCTTTATTGGCTCGACTGTTGACCCAAGAATTTATATATTCGTTAGAGCAGAAGTGAACACCGCTCGGAAATACGAATTGGTTCGGTTTAGTGGTTTACAGAGTGCATAGCATAATTTGTACAGCTATCAAAACCGCTGCTTTGTATCGGTCCAGTGACTCACACTTATAATGTAATGTTATGACTGTTTCTGATTCCGAGTGGGATATTTGCATTTGTAAATTAAATTGAACTTCAAAATAGTATTTAAATTGCTAAAAGTAGTTTGAATATACCTACAAATTCAAAAAGAAATCCTAAAATGTTCTTTGTGGCGGATATTCTGAAAACAATGCTTTGTGGAGGTCGAGGAATCTTTGAAAAATTTTCTACTCCAGCACAGTAAAGAAATTTTGAAAAAAATGCCATAAAGTGCTTCGAGCCGAATACTATGAAATCAAAGTTTTAGGGGGCCGAAGAATTCCAACAGAAATAAAAATCTAGTTTCAGTGATGAACACTTGTTAAAATGGTTGACGCTATAACTGGTTAAATAAAATGAGGTTGGAGCTTTACGGGTCAAAACACTAAACTTTGCTTACTGACTTGGTTATTAAATTGAATTGTAAGAGTTAGTGTTAAGAGTTACGCTCAGACCAAGATGTGGTGACAAACTCTGCCTTTCATCACACTCGTCAATTAAATGAACCGAACCGCTTTTATCATTTTGTTAAAGTAAAAAATTAACGATTCGGTAAAGACCAATTGCAAATGCTTGCATAACCAATACTGCTAATGTATTTTTTTCATAATTTTCTCTAGCTATTGCCATTTTCCCCCAACTCACCGATATACTTTTGCACAATGTATTTCTTATTCGGATTATTCGATGTCCATTGCAGTATATCGTCCAGTGAACTTCGTATAACAATGCCAATGCCTCGCGACTGATAGCCTGGTTTGAGTATCCACAAATTGCGACAGCCATCCCACCGATAATCCGGACGTAGGCCTTCAATCTGATCCAAGTACTGCGTTGCCAAGTGGGTATACTCAGTCATAACCTTCTCATCGATCTTGAATTTGGCATGATTCTTCAACACATCCGCCGACTGTACCATAAATGTTTGATTCTCTACAATTTCGGCGGGAGTGGGTGGCTTCACTCGAGCATCATCGAGCGAATAATGCTCGGCATATCGGATCATTTTCTTAACCTTAGTCAACGCAAAGTCCAATGTGGTGCTCAAGACGGAACCATTTATGACATCAATCATATCGGCAGGCCTGCGCTCCTTGACATATCGCAACAGCGCACGGGCCTGAGTCTGTTGAAAATCCTCTATGAAGGCCATACGCTCCTCAAGATTATTACCGCCCAAGCGATAGAACCGAGGATAACTCATGCCGCAGATACCATCCTCGCGGTACCAACGCTCCTGTTCGGCACAGCCCACCAAACCCACTTTAGTGGAGAAGTCCAGGAACTGACTGCGACGCACGCGATTTCTAAACGGCAAGACCTCGGCGCACAGATCACGCTGTCCCTTGCTCTGCCAAATGAAGAAGGCGGGAAAGTGATTGATCATCTTGGAGATGACAACTGCTTCATAGTCATTGCCACGACGCGCATGCTCCAGCAGCGTATCCTCAGACATGCTCTGCAATTTAGCATGTCGCGCCGCCGGCAATTTCTCTAACCAGCCGCGCCGCATCAAAGCCCGCCTCACGGTATGATAATTGCCGTATACCGTAAATATGCGCCTATTCCTATAGGCGTCTATCACACGGGTTCGGTACACATTCCTCAGCTGTCGCTTGTGGGCATCGGGGGCCAGGACAGTACTCCGCGAGGTGCTATTATTAGGCGATAAGCCAGTGGCACGTGCCCGGGCCAACAGACTGTTAATGCTTTCCTGATAACGATGTTGAGATCCACCCGGTGAAATCGCCTTCGCGGTATTTCCGGCAGCAGCACTGGAGTTGTTGTAGTTATAACTGGACAGTGGCTTTGGCGCCGAACACTGCTTGCATAACTGTACCAGCTCCGCATCCAAATTATGGATCAGTGATTGTATCTTCGAGACGGGATTATAGTAGCGATTGCGGTTCGTAGTGAACCCACTTGATGAGGCCTGACTCATGGCTAGAGGGGAAAAGACGGGTGCGGATGTTTCGGCGGATATTGACTTGGTTACGGCGGGTGGTCTAATACTATTCTATCGTCTCGAGCTGCTGTTGTTATCGCTAGTGTCCGTTGCCAATGTCTGCAGTTAACGAGAAATTTTGAAGCAGAAGCCAAACAGTTTCTAACACTATAGCATTTACGAACGAAAAATCTTGATTGATTTATAAAACATTTCTTTGCATGGAAACAACAACAAAAATTTGAGACAAAAAAAAAAGAGGAACTTGTAACAAAACGACTGCGAAACGAAATTTGTATAGCAACATTTATGTATTTTAAAGCGGTCGTCGCAGGGGCGAGCAATGAAATCATAGCTTGCTTTTTGTATATGACAAATTTTCGTATTCTGTGAACGAAATAAGAATAAATATTTGCTTATTTTGTTTTTAGGACTTTTCTTTACTGTCGGTTCTCTTTTTTGAGTCTCTATTAACCAAATTGATCGAAAAAAGTTTAAGAATGCCTCAGGGCATGAAACAATTATAGGAGGTACGGCATTCCGCTAAAAATGTGGCCCAAGCGCTTTTGCTGAGAGTGCGAAAGAGAGGGAGGTGAGGGGAGGAAAATACGGCGCACATGCACACAAAATAAAAATGTGTGTGCATTAAAAAAACGTGTGTACATTAGACTGAACGTCCCTTATATTAAAAATATTTTTTTGGAAATGTTCTGTTCCTCAGGGCGCAAAAAATTGGTAATAATTTCTAGTTACCATAACAAAAAACCAAAATTCGAAATTTTAAGGTTTGGTACTGGCGCCGTGGGCTTAAATTAAATTAAATTAAATTTTATTTTCCCCTTTTTTGAGTTTACTTTTTTATTAAAGCAAGCTTTGAGATGCCAAACGTTGTTCCTGAACTTAAAAACGATTGCTGTGCCAGAAACAATCAGTTCTGTGCCTAAATTAAAACTGCAGAATCGGCATGCGATATAACGTGAAATTTGGTCCTTGGGCGTAAGCATTTTTTACCCGAACATTACATGTTCCGCTAGCTTTGTTCGCGTGAACTCTGCGTAATTTGCCAATTGCCCAAAAATAAAATGACGCAAATGAAGGTTGAGCAAATTTAATCGCTATGCTTTAAATTTTTACAAATCAATATGCATATGAGCCGAACACCAAACCAAAAACTAACATATACGAGTCGACATTACGACTCATTCCACAAAAGTAGTTCGCTGGCGAAAAACTTTAATACAAATATCCGGCCAAAAAATTAAAAATAAATAAAAAAAAAGTATAACTTAAAAGTGGTTATTCAAATTTATTCATAATAGTAGTTATTTTGCTAGGATACGATTGTCTGTGCTTTTCGATGCATTGAAGAAGGTGCATCGAGTTTTGTAAAGCGCCCATTGAAGTCCTCAGCTAGCTTCACGCCTCTTTCTCCGACATCATTCATACCTTTGAGGCTTTTCAGTAAATAAACAGTCCATAAAATTCATTTTTCTGTTGCAGTACAACTCTTTATCGCGACATTTTTTCTTAGACCAAATATTGATCATCAAATCTTCTTAGCTTCTGCACACATTACTTTCCTAGTTATGTACATGGTAAGCCCGAATAATTTCAATTCACCATCAACTTGTGCGGTTTAGACAGTCCCTTAATGAGCATTTGTGTGTCCTCATATATTTCGCAAAAGAACCGTCGACATCTTTTCTATATAGCAGCATTGCTGAATCCAGCTGTGGTCGCAACGCGCCAATCAACTAAATGGTATTCGAGTCCTCTATCCTAAATAAAATATTTTTAAAAATAGATTTTAAATTGAACAACAACGTTTGGCATATCAAAGGTTACTTCTACGATAAAGTAAAATGAAATAAGGGAAATTGAAATTTAATGAAGAAACTTTAAACCCACGGCGCCAGTACTAAACGTTAAAATTTCCGAAATTTGATTTTCCATTACGGTAAAAAAAATTTAAAAAATTTTTTTGCGACGGGGGGGGCAAAACATCCCAAAAAAAAAAATACCATATTATTTTTTTTAATTCATGTTAAAAAAAAAAAAACATAAATATTTTTTTTAACATTTTCTGTTGTGATGCAACAACAATAAAAACAACAAAATGACAAGTGCACGCGGTCAATAAATATGGAAGCATTTTATTTCCAAGAACACAACAACGTGGCACTGCACTCTGCACTAAATATAAATACATACATATTTTTTTGCAACGCAGCAACATCAATCAGGATAATTCACTTTAAGAACCCAATATGCATTTAAGCAACAACAAAAAAAAATAAACAAGGGCAAGCAATTTGTTAAATATGAATACATTTTTTTGTTAAGCAGCAACAACAAAACAACTACGAGATCGCTTCAAAAAATCCACCACCAAAATGCACAACAAACAATTGCAAGCGCAGGTACAACCTTTCATGGCGAATGTCTACCGCATACTAAAATTATGTAGCCCGAGCCGAGGCCGCAGTCAGCGAGTGCCGTACCTTATTAGTTGCATCATGCCTCAGGGCAAAGACACTACATATATAGATACCGCATCTCATACAAACTCTTTTCTTGGGATCCAATGTCAGCTCCCAAGAAAAGTCGTTTCTTGCGCCACTTGTGTCATCTATAATATCTATAAATTTTTGCTCTCAGCCGTATAGCTAATTTAGAAAACGTATAGCTATGTTTCAATATTTGTATCCTCGTAAAGGCAGGGAAAAGCAAAAATTGGGTACCAATGTCAGCTCCCAAAAACAATCGTTTTTTGTTTCACATGCATCATCTATAATATCTACAGGGTTGCCCATATTCGACGGACCCATGTTTTTTTTTAAAAAATCAAAGAAAAAAATAAAAATTTGGCGGTTGGCAATCTTCATCATTTAATTTGTTCCAAGTAGATTTGTTTACATCAATTTTTGAATATGATATCTCTCAAATGGCCGCCTCTGGCGTTGATGGCGTATTGTGCCCTTTTTGCAGCAT
The DNA here is from genome assembly GCA_018904235.1 of Lordiphosa stackelbergi. NCBI lineage: Eukaryota > Metazoa > Arthropoda > Insecta > Diptera > Drosophilidae > Lordiphosa > Lordiphosa stackelbergi. Next base: position 24,205 of record JAEIFU010000231.1, on the reverse strand, counting down.
TTTCCATCGATTTCGCCAACATTTCGGCCGGAATAGCGGCTATTTCTTCACGAATGTTGTCCTTGAGCTCTTCTACGGTCCTTGGCTTGTTAACGTAAACCTTTGACTTCAAATATCCCCACAAGAAGAAGTCAGGTGGCGTCAAATCAGGCGAACGCGGTGGCCAGTCCAAATCACCACTTTTCGACATCAAACGGCCCGGAAACACTTTCTTCAGAAAATCGATTGTTATGCGACTTGTGTGCGGTGGAGCGCCGTCTTGTTGAAACCAGAACTGCCTCATACGCTTTCGACGAGTAATTGGCATCACAAAATTGGTCATCATGTCGCGATAACGCTCCTGGTTGATGGTAACAGCATGGCCATTTTCATTTTGGAAGAAAAACGGCCCAATGACCGTTTTCGATCTAACGCCGCTCCAAACTGTGACTTTTTCGTCATGAAGAGGCACTTCTTGAATCTCCTGAGGATTTTCAGTGGCGTAAATACGGCAATTTGGCTTATTTACGGTCCCATTCAATGTGAAATGTGAAAATGTGAAATTTTTTAAAAGCACGTTGAGTTTTCACAATTGACTTGTTCTGTTTAATGTAAATTTCAACTATTTCAGAGGCTCGCGTGGCGTGGGTCGGTCACTTTTCAATTAACTATGAAAATTATGCTGTTTTTTTTGTAATAAATTTTAATTTATAGCTTTATTTTCCTCATTTTTGGGTTGGTTTTTTTTGTTTTTTTTTTTTTTTTTCTTGTTTGTTTTCAAATATATATGGTACATATAAAAAACTCCTAAACGGAATTTTTACCTTCACTAAATTGTTAGTATTGTATTCCAATTTTTCCATGATTTATCTTTTACAATATTATATAAATATATTTACACATGTGTATAATTATAATAAATTTATGTATATGTGTTTAGTTATAATTTAATTTTAGTTAAGTTGGTTTAGAAGTTTTCAACAAAAGTTAACAATTTAAATCAATTATTTTGTTTTACTCAAATTAAGTGATTTAGTTAATTAAGGTTACACATCATAACTGGTTTTAATGCTACAAGTTACATACATAAATATACGTTTGGGCTTAGATGTTGTTGTTGTGGTTTCGTTTTTAAATTTCGCTAATACAGTTGAAATAATTTTGCTTAGTATTTGTGTATAGTTTATTATGCTGATGTATTTTTTGCTTTGAACTTAGAGACAAGCGTTAGTTGCAATTTTGGTTTTGCTAAATAAATAAATATAAGTCAACATACAAACGAAACTTAAACTGTAAACACACATAAGACCCCATTAAAGAACTTAGGCTATGTTATAGACAGGCAGTTGGTGTGCTATAAGTACATAAGAATAAATGGCATACAGAAAGAAAGAAAACTCTACCTTGTATATATATTAAGAGTTAGTTTAATAATAATTTGCTTGCATTTTTGTGATAAAAACTAAATTAACAACATAAAATTAAATTGGATTTTGTTTTGAAAAACAATGGATATGCTTGTTTTGTGAATATTACATAACTTGTTTAAGTGCCAATTACAAGTATTGCAAATATATATTTGGAGAAGTAAATTCATTTAGCTTGCCTAATTTTTGTGTTTGGTTTTTTTACGATTAAAGCAAAAGGCTAAGTAGAGTTTAGGTTGGCCTTTAAAGCTTTTCTCTTTCTTTTTGTATATGTAAATAGTTGTTCTTGTTGTTAAATGGGCGCTTGCGACTTTTTCATTAATTCAATTCTTTAATACTTTCTTGTTAGTTACACATAGGTTTGATAATGTTAATTATGTATGTATGTTTATGTATGTATATATTTACTGTATATATAAATGAGCTGTATATTAAACTAGGTGTCTATATATATTTATATATATAAAGATGTATGTATATATATTTCGTATATGTATGCCTGATTGTTGTGCATGTTTGTTGTTCAGTTAAACTCAATTGGAACGCCCACAGACTTCTACGGAAAAAACCCATATAAAAACATAAAGTTCATAATGTCAATATGTAAAGCGTTTGTTAGTTTGTCTATATAAAAAAAATAAAATTACAAAAAAAAATAAAAATATCTAAAAACTGTACAAAATGCCATAAATATTATATAACAATCAAGTTTGGTTACAAATTTGGTTCAAAGCACACATTCTCTCTGTTCATCTATTTGCTGCAGCTAAAACAAAATACTGTTAGTCTATTGCAAGTCCAATTACAGACTAGAGTTGCCAAAACTAGTTTCAGTAGATCTCTAATGAGAGGTCATAAAGTTCGTTTAAGTTGAATGGAAAGTAGAAAAAAAAAGAGTAGGATCCCTCGGAAATTTGTTTACAATTGGGACTAGTAAAGGTATACGAGTTTATAAGGAAGAAATTACATTCATGGTCACGTTACCAAATTTATTAGTTGGCGGTTAAGATTTATTTTATTGTGCAACTGCAATTTTTTTTTGTGGGTATTCTATCAAAAATACTTTAAATGGAACACCAGCAATTTGATTAAAACAGAGTTGTCATAGATTTTGAAACTCAAACCTAGACACAGCTGATGAATCTGTCACTGAACAAAGAGTCAGTAAAATTCAAATATTTTACCTAGTGAACAGTGATTGAGTATAAAAGAACAATTAAAGAATTACTTGTGCAGTTGAAAAAGCAACTCTTTATTGTTCACTTACTTACTTGTATATGAACAACCAGAACTGTAAACCGAAATTACCTTTCTTGGATAATTGAAAATTAAATTACCGCTGCAATTACAATTATTTCCTAGGTAAAAATTAAATTACCATTACAACTACTTTCATATTACTTTTAATTACCAATAATTAAACTTTTTGGTAAAATAATTGAAATTTTTGTAACGGCAATTGTAATTTTAAATTACGAAATAATTCTAATTGTATTGGTACTATCGATTTGCAGCCCTGTATACAACCTAAGAATTTCAGAGTATTTTAGACATTCATCATTCCAAAAAAGTGGCCTTTGAATTTCATAACAAATATTAATATAAAGTGTCACCACTTGAAAAATTTTACTATAATAATCCAAACTACTAATCAATACGTTAAAGTGACCACTGATGAAATGATCTTCAGCATTATCCGGTCACATTTAAGGCCTATACTCAGATGAGATAAATTTTTATTTTGGTACGATATTTTACATGAATAGAAACAATTTCATACAAATAAGATGCCTTTTCAAACGTATTCAGATTTCAAAGCTGTACAAAATTGTTTCTATTTATGTATAGTATGTTATCTGAGTATAGGCCTTTAAGAAAAGTCACCTTAATCCGATTAAAAGCGTTGTATCCATCGAATATAGATTAAGTAGAAACTAATGCTTTTAAACGGATTTCCGTGATTAATTAATAGAAGAAGAATAAGCACCACATTCAAACTCACGAAAGTGAAAACCGGAAAATGGTAGCTTACTTATTCTATTTCTTTTAACATACAGTCCTGTTCGCGTTTCCGAATTCGATTGATTGCAATTGGTAAGAGCTGTGATTTCTGAGAGACGATTAAAGAATTAAGCCGAATCTTTTTGTCATCAAGAGGCTCGAATGAAGGTAAGTGGGGTTTTGAAGTTAAAAGAGGAAGAACACAGTCGCTTTTTGGAAGTAAGTACATTTACGATCAGAATCGAAAACGGGAACAGGCCTGATAATCTTTCTCCAATAAATGGTGGTGTTCAGTAAATATTTAAAAGTTCAGAAATTTTAAAGTGAAGGTTCATGGTTGATTTAGAGGGATCTAAGAAACCCGAACCGAAACGATTTCTTCGATAAAAGCTATTTTTTCCACAATTCAGAGGTTACTTATCACTTTGACTACAGAATCAGGCTTTAAATTTAAATAAAAGGTGTAACAACACTTTTACAATTAAGGGCCAATTTCACATCTACATAGAGCTAGCTATCTGTAATATAAGTTAACAGAGTAAATTGTAAGTTTATCCAAAACATAGCAGAAATCGGCCCGAAAAGTATGTATTAAGTGTCAAATCGTAAACTTCAACATAGTTCAAAATAAACACTGTAAAGGCCTGTTCTCAGATGGCAAAAATATTATTTTAGTCACTGTTGCTGCTGTTTCTTTTCCGTGACGGAAATAGTTTTTAGTCGATTTGAGAAAAGGTCTTAGAATTTTAAATTTTTTGAGATGTAACAAGTTTTGTTGTTAAGACATAGCTTGTGAATACTCCCACTATTTTGGGGAACAACTTTAAATATTTGTTCTGATACCTCTTTTCCTAGGAAATGTGACCACAAATGCAATTTTAAAACAACCTTGAAATTAGAATAGCTACCTAGAATTTGAATCTCTTTTTCACTCAACTAAACGAACTAATTTACTTTAAACATTTGAGATTTATCGAACCAGTAAAACCAACTCTATAATTACTCTATAAATAATATATATAATTTAAATATGTATGTCACTTTGTTAAAAAAAATTATAATAATTCTGGATTAGCTTCTAAAACTTGTACAGGGCGCCCATGCAAACTACGAATTGTATGTATGTCCTATATAGAGTATGTGCTATGTCTTGTATACATTGTCTTGTTATGGGTTATATGACTATGCGTGTATTATATATATATATATAAAAAGATATATATAGATTAGACGTGCATCATGCTGTGGGGAGTCTCTTGCGTTGCGTCTTTCTTGTTAGAATTTTGTGGCTTAGTTGTCTGTTTTCTGTAGGAAAAAGTTTGCCCCTGGTCTTTTGTAGGTCTTGTTGGTGTTGATTGGTTTGGTAAATTGTTTGTTTTGTTTCTTTTTGTTTACTCATCCACCGATGTTGTGGGCGGACTATAACTGCATCAGGATGCACTGCGTTGTTCATTTTCCGGTCGGCGATCTGTGGCAATTTGTAGCAAATTATTAAACTCTGTATCAAGTGTTTGGCGTGCCTGCAAAATGCATAAAGATGACATTAAAATATATTTTGAATGTTAGAGGGAATGTAATCAACTCACCTGAGCATTTTGAGTGGGTATTTGTAGGGCCAAGCCCATGGCCATGGCATCGAAACCCTCATCTAGGGCCATCAGGGCGCCATGCACACCCGATTCGAGCAAGTTATTGGCATATTCCTATAGGAAAATGAATGTATTTAGTTACAAGTGATCAGTGATCAAATGACAGCACCCACCTTAAGTCCTATGCTCCCCACCCAGCGTATCACACGCTCATTACTCCACACCAGCACATCACATAGTCCATTCTCGCTCATCTTACGCCGATGCTCCAGTTCAGTGCGATCATAATTCAAACGTTTTAACATGGAAATGCCATACTGTAAACTGGTACGATGAAAACTGTCCACCATCTTGAGCTGACCACGCAAATCCTTTTTGGTCAAATGATCCAACATTCGTGCATCGACTAGACACTCCATAAAAGTGGTGCGATATTGTGGCAAACCCAAACCGGGCAACCAGTAGTTTCCTATCCACTCATGATTCATGTCGCCTAAAAGTAAGAGATAAGAAAATGTATTTAGATTGTTAAAGGTTGAGGTAATAGTTCGTTCTTACCGAACGCCAAAGTGGTACGTGATGTTTGCGGTGCTGAGGGTGAGGTTAATGAAACCATTTCCTGTATGGCCAAACGTAGCTTAAGCCTATGTAGAGGATTACTGATGCCTGTTGAATGGAGAAAAATAAAAATTAGAGGCGAAAGTATAGATTACTTTTCAGTAACTTACCAATCTCTCTTTGTATTTCCGTATCGCTCAACGCACTCATAATGGCTCCCGACTTGACATTTGCCCTACAGGCAGCCACATACCAGGCAGGCATGCCCACCCAAAGCTCTAACCAAGCCACTATGGTTGGACCATTCCACAGAGCAAACGGAGTGCCCGCTTTCATGGCCTCACCCAGCAAATCATTGCGGTAGTCATGCTCCCTAGAAATATATGAGGAAAAGTTAAAATTGTTCCATGCCTACACACCATTCGCTCACTTCTTTTGCCGGCCATAGTCGACACTGCTTATTTTCGATCCCTGAGCACTGGCTATCCTAGGCATCATGCCACCCGTTACGCTCATTGCATCATATTGCGAGTCCACCTCACTCAGACCAATCGACAGATTGCCTATGGACATCATACTGGGAGAACCATCGGGTAGAGTGTCTTTGACACCTTTAACTTTCTCCTTTTTACTAAAGAAACGTCCTAACGAGGATTTGATGCCCTTTTTCTTTTGCACTGCCGCCGCTGCAGCTTCCCTGGACACTCCGGAGGTAGGTGTCGGCAGCATGGACATGGATCCCATTGTGTTATAATGACGCAATGACTCCTGACTGCCATAGCGTGAGCTCAGAGGTGACAGACCATAGCTATGACTGCTGAGTGGCATGTGGGAGTTATTGTGATTGGGTGGTCCTGGATTATTGGGTCCCAATCCAATGGAGCGGCGACGCAGTTCCTCTTGACTGTGTGCCAAAGCTTGGGCTACACGTTCCAGACGCATAGAGCGGGCAGTTAAGGGTGAGGCAGCTCCGCCAGAACTGGAATCGCCAGTTGTAGACATGCCACCATGGAGTTCCTCGCGTGAGGCATCACTAGAGAGCACGGGCAAGTTAAGCTGTCAACAAAAATAGTTTTAGTTGTTTTTTTAAAAGAAATTTTTTGATTTATTGTACCGTATGATATTTCTGCATGAAATCCCTTTGTGGACTATTTGGTGTACTCCTCCCACTCATGGGCGGACTCTGCCGATCCATCGAACGCCCTCGAGCCAACAGATTCACATGCTCCAAGCTGCCTACCCTTGATTCCAGTTCCTCAGCTCTCGCCTCAGTGGATTGTTTCTCTTCCTGAATCAATCGGATCTCATTATTAATGGCATCCAATTGCTCTTGTAACATCATGGCCAAAGTCTGGGCATCTGTATGACCAGAGGGTGACATCATATCCGCTGTTGCGGCCGCATAGAGGGCATCACTGTCATCACAATCGGCTGCGCTGGCCACCAGCTCATAGGCCTGTTGTTGGGCATGGGCCGCTTGCTGCAATTTCTCCCATTCCTGCTCAGCCATGGAACGGGCTAGAGCATTCTCCTCTGATAAACGTGACTTATTTTGCCTCCTCAGGGAATGTGTCTCGAAGCTGGCATGTGAGGCACTCCTCGTAAACGGTCCACTCTGATCCACCACACCGCTAGGTGACAGGCTGCGCGTCAACGCCTCCGTTTGCTGTATGTTGTAGGCAATCTCTTGCTGCAACAGTTGGCGCTTGAAATTCTCGATTTCCAGTCGTGTCTTGGAGAGTTCCTTCATAATTTCACTCTTCTCATGGTGCAGCTCCTCGGCCACTTTGCGCGCCTTCTCCAGCTCCTGCGTTAAAGCGTTTTTCTCATCCAGCGCGTGCATGCGCTCCTTAAGATGCACCTGCAAACGCTCATTGGATTCAGAGAGTAACTTATCCACCGTCGAGGATAGACGCAAGTTATGCTCCTCGTTCATTTTCAGACGCTGATTCAGTCTTACAACCTCGGCGGTCTTCTCATCTAGATTATTCTCCAACCCTCGTATGCGATCTTCGGCTGAGCCATGTCTCTCTTGGGCCTTTTTAGGTTGTGAAACATGAAAAGTCATTGTAATTAAAAATATTCTTTGATTCGCAATATTGTTTAGTAATGAAAGCTAAAAAGTGAGTGGTTTTTGGTCTGATTATGTGATTCTTTAGGAGTGCAAGACAGCGAGAGAGAGAGAAGTGTTTCTTGTTAACCAAAAAATAGGGGAAAGTAATAAAAATATTTAATAAAATACTTTTTATATATATATGAAACCTGGCCGGGCGCGCATATTGGTTTGATCTCGAGTGCATACCTTATTTCCTACCTTAGTCAACGCCTCCATGCGCGCCTTCAATTGCTCTTCCATGTCCGGCTGAAGTTTGGCATGTTGGGCCAACTTTTGTTCGGAGAGTTCCAATTTCTCTTCAATGGCGCCGATTTTCTCTTCGTGCAGCTGGTTGTTTGAATGTTGAGGGGTTGTGTTGGGATTTGTATTGTATTTTAGCAACAACGAGTTGGGATTTGATTAATTTGTGGGGAAATGCAATTATTAGTCACGCTTAAAGTGGGGAGTTTCAATGAGCAATATGGTGGGATGGCAAAATCAATGGCAAATGGGACAAAGTTACTTCAATCAAGTCATAGATATGTAACCAATGGATAATGAAATTACTTTAAATTCTACCAAAAGAATTAATCAAATTGTGAGATATGTGTCTGTTTTTGCGAATATTTGGGACTGCCAGTCAAAAATATATGAACTTAATTTTATTTTGATCGGAATTTTGGACAAGGCCACAAGGTGCCCAGAACAAACTATTTTCTAAATTCACAGTTTTGTTTTATTTTAAAGGTTGCAAACCAATCCAGAACCGGGGCTGAAAATCCCGGTTTGGTACAGGGTTTTTGTTTGGCTTTCTATTTCTAATTTTCTATTAGAATGTTCACAATATTATGACGGGAAAAATGTATTTTATAGTACAGAATCGCTTCAATTAATAATTCAAAATGCTTTAGAGAAATCCAATTCATATAGCGATTTCCTAAATCTTGGATTCCAAGGACCATTCACTTTTTAAAGCCATTTTAGAGGACCTATGAATGTATGTGTATGTTTTAAAGTTATGTGCAAACATAACGAGACCTCGAGCCCGCAAAATCTTTAAGATTGGACCTATGAATGATCACAACACACATAGCTTGGTAATCTATGCGAGTTCTTCTGAACAAAATTATGTCTAAATTTTTACCGAAAATGGACGCAAAACCCTGTCAACTATCTGACAATTTATGAACGCAGATTTATCTCAAAATAGTAGGTTTGATAAGTACAGAAAACAGTCTGCGAACAAAACCATACACTTTGCGACGGAATCGAACCTTAATCAAACTTTGCAGCAAATTTCACGATTTTGTGGACCTTTCGATTTTCACCATCTATCCATATCCATTCACCCGTGTTCTTGATAAGCTAAAATAATGTGTAAAATTTTTGATCTTTAACTTCCGTCTATTTACCCGTCCTTCTTGATAATCAAAACTTAATATAAAATTTAGAAAATTACGCGATTTTTTTTTCCATTTGATCTACACCTCTTATTTACCCGTCTTTTCAATCCTTCTCATGACAATCTAAACCAATATATAGATTTGGCAAATTTCGGGATTTTTTGTACCTTTCGATCTACACCTTCTATTTAATCGATTTTTTAGTCGTCCTTATGACAATCTAAACTCATAAAGTTTTGAAAATTTCGTTTTTTTTTTTGGACAGATTGACCTACAGCTCCTGCTTACTCGCGAACAACAGCCAACTATTAAATCTTCACGATAATCTAATCGAATAATAATTTTTGGGGCCACTTAATTGCCTAGCGGATTGGAATATACTTTATATTCTCATTTCTACCAAATATACACAAAAAATTGCATAAAAATCGTTGGAGCCGTTTTGGAGAAGTGCGAACACAAACACCGTGACACGAGATTTTTACACATTAGATTTGACTTTATGCTCTTTATCTTTAAATCTTCTTTTCAGTTCTCTGTTTTATTATAATATACCATTATTCCATTCCACCTCAATGTCTATCTATATTAAAATCTTCATTTATTCTCCGCAAGATTTTGGAATTCTATTTCTGGTTTCCCATTGGATTTTTTTCATTCCTTCTTTCGTATTGAAACTTATCTATAGTTTTCCAATTCTTTTTTTTACACTATATTTTTCTATTTCCCTTTTTCGCCATTTCTTCGTTTTCCTTACTCTCGGAAGAAGGAATGACATACCGTGGTGTTTTCAGTTAAAAAACGCTTCATCTTGGATAAAAATGATGGTTTTTCCATGATATTCGATAAGAAGAACCCTTTCTGTCCCGTCACCATAGCCGTGAGAAATGTGTTATGGTGTGGCGTACCATCTGATAATATGGGACATGTTAAGTCAAATAATTTCGAGCAAAACCTTGACGAGAATCTTTACGTTGGGTATTAAGGGGTGTTTTTTTTAGTTTTAATCTTTTTAGATATTCAGCTAAATGGAAAACTCTCCGTACCGTATCGACACTTGTATTTAATTGTAATTTTGAATGCATTTTTGAAGCTGAACAGTGTAAATTTGAAGCTTTTTGAACAATTCGCTGCTCTGCAGTAAGCGAAAATGTTTTTTTGTCGCGGCCTTTCATGTTATTCGCATAATTTGATGTGTTCTTGAGAAAATTGCATATAACACTTTAGCTTATTCCATTTTTTTCAGCAATTTGCTTGTACGTAAGGATTCACTTTTTAAAAGCCACTGTTTTGCCTTATTCTTCATCAGTTAGTGCTTTACCGCCCACCACAGTATTTTTTTCTACTTAAAACGCTTATATGATGTCAAAATATAAGCTTCATTGCGCGCAGTTTTACTCAAAATGATGAAATTACATTTGTCACTATTCAAGTGCATCAAAAAAACATGCTGCTCTTTGAAAAAATTCTTTAACAATAGACTACGTTAATTTGAAAAAGGTTTTCTTTTAATTCAATAAAGAATGATGTGCTGAATGGGAAAATATATTTGTTTATTCATTTAATTTGATTGTTTCAGTCAAATAGTTGTATATTCGTTTAAAAATGCTTGTCCCTATTTAAGTACATGGCAGTGTATATATATATATATTTTTTCTAAAGCTTAAGAAAACTGAAAATTTTTCAAGAAACTTCTTTACCTAAGACTACTAACAAAGACACTACACATAGTAGATGACGCGCCTCATACGCGCGGGGCACAGATGAAGAAATCTAAAAATAGAACAAGCCTTTCACAGTTGCCAAGGTCAACTTAGTTACGATTTTAACATTGCTCAACATCAAAGCAAATGAGGTTCACATTTTTAAGACAACACCGGTATATGTTTTATTCGTTTTGAAAGAGGCATAGGCTGCAAGTACTTGGTTTGTAGGGATGAAAGGTTGCGGGTTTAACGAACGAACGCTTGCGCTGGGTGAAGAACGGTGTTGATCAAATGTGAGCGACAACAACGAAAAATAAAAGTCGGTTCGGATCACTAGCTTTGAGTTTCTCGAAAGTGAGCAAAACAGCAATTAGCTTTAAAAATTACGAAAATACTTGGAACAGCAGAGTTGTTGTAAAAAAGCTAAGAAGACCTCTTAAATTTCCAGGTCTCAAAATTTTAAAAAAGTCTGATTGTATATCCGTTGGGGGTCAACATAAACTCAAACGTTAACTTTTACATTGAGACTGGCTATAGAAGAGTTGGAGTATTTCTATGGCTGGCGTTGAGAGGAGGACGACAAGCAGTAATTGTAACTCTTGGAAAAAAGACCCGACTTTTTTTATCGATAGGAACAAGCCGCTATCAGAAGATGAAAAATGTAACTAAATTTCTTTAAAATTAATATACAACAAAAAAAATGTTATTAAAAACATACGACTCCACAGGCGTAGATTATGCGAACTGTTTTACCGACCTAATATAGTAGCCGATCTTCTTCTTATCATTCATTAAAGTCCTTCTAGTAGTTCCAAATCAATTCGTTTTTACGAAAATCTTTAGAAATTTTTGAATGTCGTTTTGACGATTCCTTGGCTTCAGTGCGATTTCAAACCGTCAAAGTTTCAAACACTCACAAAACTCATCAACGTCACTAATTAAAGTTGTAGGATTTCAAACGAAATGAGAACTTTTACACGGAAATTGCCGTCGAATTACCGAAAACCTAAGTCTTTGTTAATGAATAATCTGAAAACTTGTATCAAAAATATGATTCTTTAGTTAATTAAATGAATAAAGAGCGAACCAAACCGAACCGAACCATAACCGCGGTTCAGTAAACCCCAAAAACCATGCAATGAACCGAAACCGGCGTTCCAAAAAAGTGTGAACCACTGAACCGAACCAGTCCTTATTTCCTAGTGGTTTGCATCCCTGGTTTGTGCTATGCGTGAGTGCCTATACGCGTAGCCATGTGTAATACAAGAACGAAAAAGCCCGGCGTGGGATTAGGCTGTGAGCACCCCAGCAATGCTATACCAATACTAGAAGAAGAAATATTTTGCGGGTCAAAAACAAGCATTTCGATTTTCTGTAGGAACTGTTGCAAGTGAAGCTTGTGAGCTGAGCACTAGATAAATCGTTTTCCGTAAATTTTCTAGTTAAGTTGCAAGACTCAAAGAATAAAATTCTTGTCGCAGATTAGTTACGATAAGTTTGTATAAAAACATGATAGGTAAAGGTCCAGAAACGATTTCAATTGTGCATGGCCATAAAAAAAATACTAAAACTGGTCACGTACAACTCATTTAATTTATGACGAGCCCTGGTGAGTAATTAGACCAAATATGATCAAGAGACAGATACACACATTCTTCCACATATGTTTAGACTATTTTTAGGACATTTTTTTTTAGAAATATTTGCTCAGCATCTGGTTAGACACATTTTACGCATTCAAAACAAAATGTGTTTAAAAAGTAATTAAATGAGTTATTTTTTAAGCCCTTTTGCCCATGCCTTGTGTTACCATTTTAGCCATAGCCCAAATTAAATTGGCTCAACATAAGCTCACCTTTAATTGCGCCTCCTTATGTCGCAATTCCTGTTCCAGTTTCTCATTTAAATCATGCAATGAAGTGGATTCACGTTGAGCATTCAAATAGCGCTTTTCCAGTGTGGTAATGCGCTCCTCCTAGAAATTGAGACGGGATTGGCTTACAAATGTAATCAAGTATAGTTTATTTCGTTAACCCACCTGATCCTCTTTCTGGGCTACATTTTCACGAAGATCACGTTGTAATTTAGAGCATTGATCTTGGGCTTTACAATGATCTTTTTGCACACGTGACATGTTCTCTTCCAGTTCGCTGATTTTGTTATTCAAATCAGAGACGCGACGCTGCCATTGAGAGAGTTCGGAGGTCTGGGAATGAAATTGGGGAGATTCAACATATGGTCAGCAGATGTCAATTGCGCTGCGTCGTCTGCTCCTCACCTGTTTCTCAATGATAGTTTGTAGTTCATGTGTTTTGGCCGCATAATCATTTAGCTCATTTGACTCGCCATTAACTCCTCCCATGCCAGTTCCCCCAGCCAACTGAAATTAAATAAATAAAATTACAACTAGTTTTAACATGCTTGATTGCATAATCAAGGTGCGTACCTTCTCTTTGAGTCCATTCTCATTGCCTAAGCCACCACCACTTACGGGGCCACTCCCTGTTCCCGTGCCACTGCCCAGTGCACCCGTCTTGTATTGCGTTAGCTCCTCTTTGGTGGTATTTAGCTCTTCTTCCAGCACATTGTTCTTCTCGATGGACAAACGCAAACGTTCCCGCACTTTTTCATCTAGAGCTTTGTGATGTTCGAATAAAGATTTGAGGGCTTTTAGAACTTCCACCTCACTGGAGACACCACTTTGAGCTGCAGCCTGTCTTTTGACCACAGTCATGCGTAGGGAACGCTCATGACGCGATACTAAACACTCCAGATGTTCGAGAAGCAACTGAATGGAGAGAGAAAAATGTTAACTTAATCATTTAAAGCAAAGGAAAGTTTGGAAACATGGATACAATCGAATTCTTAATATTTAGAGCGAAAATACATTGCTTTATCAATGTATCCAAATGTATAGCCCACATATCGTGCACTTTTTCAAATTGATATCAAGTAGTGAGCTTAGATTTCCTTACCCTAGTATTATTACGTTCTGCTTTAAGCTCGCCAATTTCCTCATCACGCTCTAGCAAGGTCTCACGCGCCTGGGTTAGCTCCTTGGTCAAGGTGGCAAATTCCTGGAAACATAATGATACATCATAGTGGTGTATTATAACAAAAATCTTGACTTTGGGCTTTCCACAACTACTTGTTCTCTTATCCACGGAATTTGGAAAGAAATCTTCTTTATCTTTTCCACTTCATATCTTACCTGCGGCAAATTTGCATTAATCTGTCGCTGTAAGCTGTCACGTTCTTTCTCCACATCATGCAGCTTAACTTCCGTCTCTCCCAAACGCTCTTGAGCCTCACGCAAGCTATCCATAAGCTTGTCCCGCTCATCGAGCATGGAGACCATAAGCTGCTCAAAGTTAGCATCTTCGCCGCTGAACTGCGATGAACGCTGCGATATGCTATCTTCCGAAATTGTGGGCATCACGTCGCACATCATGTTCCACATTATTTAGTTGGGGCCGCCAGAGCACGCCACAACACACACACTGGCATGCAAAACTGTAAGTGAAAGGAATAAATTAGATGATGGACGATCTTATTTATACAAGATAATATTGAATCATTGTAAGCCTAACCCAAAAGGAAGCAAATTTTTATTTGCAAATCTATTACCTCCCAAAGCTCAACCTGAACCAGTCTTACTCGGTTTGGAAAAGATTTCGGTTCAGAAAAACTAACGCAACTTGGCTCCCATTTACGCTTTCGCTAATGTTTCTTGTTTTTGAGACTAATTTTGGTTTAAAAACGGTTGCGAATTTGAAATTGGATGAGTGGCAACTTACTCGATTTTTTAGGACTTACGTAATATTTGTATAGGTCGGTGAACTATCTTAATTACAAGAAAATATCTCCAACCATATAAAGTATATATATTCTTGATCATCATGACGAGCTGAGTTGATATAGCCATGTCCATCTATCCTTCCGTCCGTCTGTTTCTATGCTATCTCCTCCGTCAGTTTTAAAGCTATCTGAACCAAACTTTGCACGAAGTCTTTTTGTACAAATAAGCTGCACATTTTTCGGAACCGGCCGGATCGGATGACTATAGCATATAGCTGCCATAGGAACGATCGGTGGAAAAAGTAGTTTTAGTGAAAAAACTTTTTGTTTTCAATGCTATCGCTCCCAAACCTCGAATTTATAAGTTTTCTATGCTTCTACATAATTCCACAAAGATTTATGAAAATCGGACAAATGCCATACAAAAGATAGGTGTGAAAAAGTCCTAGTAAGAAAAACTTTTTGGTTTTCAATTCTATCGCTCCCAAACTTTTTACTCAATCTTATATGCTACAACACAATTCTGCCAAGTTTGATCCAAATCGGATGACTATAGCATATAGCTGCGATTGGAACTATTGTTGGAAATTTTAGTTCTAGTGAGAAAAACTTTTTTGTTTGTAATGGTAGCGTCTTTATACTCTCTAAATATGAATGTTATCTGTTTCAACAAAATATTGGCGAGTTTGATCAAAATCGCATGAATATATCGTATCGTATAGCCAAATAACGAACTAGCGGGCATGTATCATGTTTCAATGTAAACTTCGGTCGAGCCGAAGTTAGCTTCCCTCTATTTTTTTATTAGTTTTAAATTTCAAAGGGGATCATGAAGTTGTGCAAATGAATGTAACAGCCAGAAGGAAGCACCTCCGACCCCATAAAGTATATATATTCTTGATCATCATCAACAGCCGAGTCGATTTAGCCCTGACGTCTGTCTGTCTGTATGAACGCGTCGATCTCAGAGACTGTAACAGATAGAGCCACAATTTTTGGCATGTATGTAGGTGTATATGGTGTATGGAAAATTCCTCCTCATCCATCTTTAAACAGCGAAAAACTGTCTTTCTCTCTGTATAAACGCGTGGATCTCACAGACAATAAGAGGTGGAGCCACAAATTTTTGCATGTATGTAGGTAAATACTGTACCCAGATCAAGTTTGCTCCAGATTTGGCAAATTCCTCCTCCTCCTTCTTCTAACCGCGAAAAACTGTCAGAGCTACAATTTTTAAGCTTGAGACTAGTGACTTAATATATATTCAGTTAGGCCCAATATCTGTCAGTTCTGTATACCACTATAAGATCCGAGCAAAAACACCGAAGATATTCAAATAAATTTTAAAATAAAAGGAATTCAAAGCTATAGGAACCACATTACTTGGAACAGGGTATTTTGCTGTCGGGGCACTCGACCGCAACACTCTTACTTGTTTTTCTCTGTATATCTGATTAATTTTAATTTTATTATATTATATTTTTTTTTCTCCTCTATCTCTATATCATTAAAGTTTTTGGTAGCTCTAATTACGTCTCTCAGTACAATTGGCTGTGAATCGGCGCATAACATTTATGAATGTCGCCCATTCGACTCTTGATTTAACGTAACGTTCTTGATAATGCAAAAAAAGGTACAGTTTTACACGACTTTCTTATATCATCATAAATATTGCCAAAAAAATTTGAACAAATAAAGAATCTATAAATTAAGGTTAAGTCCATAAGCTTAGCTTCGTTCCGCAAGCCAGATCTTTAACTTTAAGGCTTCTGCGGGATTTGAGAAGTTTGCTGCTTGTGGGCATTTTCACAGAAAACTCCACCGAGACCAATAAATTAAAAGTACTTAAAAACACTATGTTTTTATCATATTTTCATGGGGAAGAATTAAATTGAACTTAAGCGAGTTTTAAACTTATTCATACCCTATCACAAAACTTTAACTTTCGCGAAAGCTCCATTTTTGTCATTTGGGTACCTTTTGTTCTAATAAAAATTCGTATAGATTGCATCGGCTTTTAATCTGTAAAGTCTTTCTCAGGGTACAAAGAGTTAAATAATAATGTTTAAGAATCCATAAGAAACTTTATGTTTTGCAGTATAACAAGAACACAATTGTTATGATGAAATTTATGTAACCCGACGTCAGTCAGGTAACGTCAAGTCTGATACTTAATAGAGACCTGCACGATTAATTAAGTATTACTTATGCAAATAAACAAAATCAAAAAAAGATTTTTGAACATGATAATTTGAAAAATTATATTATATTATCTCAAATTCTACTTAAAAATATTTTATATCTATACTATAATTTTTGGAAAAAATATGTGTGTAAGGGGCTATCTCCGCAAAGCCTGCACCGAATTGCACTTTTGAAATGATAGCCAGAGCAATTGTTTTAATAAAAATTTTTTGACTTTTCTATAAAATAGGTTCCTCAAAAATTAAAAATAAGTCAAAAAATCTGGAATTTGGGTCAAAAATGTGTGTTTGAACGCCTATTTCATTTCATTTTATGTCATTCTGTAGAACGGAACATTTTATGATAGACAAATTAAACATTAAATTCATTTAGTAAGCAGCGAAGAGCGAGGGTTTGCCAGTAATTTATTCTTCTGATGGTAGAAAGGGGTGTACATGAATGCATAAGAAACAATGATAAACTATGGCAATGCTATTAACTGTAAGTTTTGGCTTCGCATTATAGAAGAAACCAAATAAATATAATGATGGAAAAAACTGTCCCATGTGGCATGTCCCGTGCGAAAATGCTTAAGCTTAAATTTTGATTTTTTTGCAATTTTCATTATTGCATCAGGAATCGCTGAAATCGGTATTTGAATGGTTTCCCCACGAAAACCACTTCTGTTTTTGTCCCGTGCGAATGTCATGTTTGATTATCTTGGAAACAAAAATTTTTTCAAAATCAATCTTTACAACAATTCTAGGGCTGTTGGAGAGCTATAAGTTAAGCTTATTGTGAAAATAAAAGTCCGCTTCATTATGACTTTTTTAAAAATTTAAATGCGTACGACTGTCCCGTTCGACGTCATGGAAGTGCCCATATATAAAACTGGGGATTGATTGCAGGCATTATCGAAATTAGAATATTTGACAAAATGTTAACAAAATCGAACTTTCGACTGATTTTACTTACGACCATTATGAAAATCAAAACAAGATTTAGTTGAGTTTGAACATAACTTTGCTGCTGATCTTTGCCGTCTACTGCAAGCCAGCAGCTGCCTTCTCATGCAGCCTTTGTGCCTTTGCTACAAGAGCGTCCCATCACATCTCCTGTAAACAGTTGCGAAAAAAATAATAGCACCACTACAACACATTTTGTTCTTGATACAAAAAAATGCGATTACTTTTGCACCTTTAAATTTAGGTTCTTTTTTATATTGTTTAGTGTTCCCCTTCGCTGTGTCCAAAAATCAGTGTCCAAATATTTTTTAATGGGGCCGTTTTCGAGAAATCGCGGAAAAGCTAGTTTTTTGATTTTGAAAAAGTACCTTTAGAAAAATGTGTATATCTTCAGTATCGGTTCGTTCATTATGAAATGGTAATGCTTTTTTGGAAGGTAACAATGCCCTATCATTCATTCGTACTCACTTCTTAATCCGGTTCTTGCATTCGGCGTTATAAAGGCTTTTATCGGCAACTTTGCATTAAATTTATTAATTTTTTAAAAAAAGCTAGATTTTAAGGATTTTCGCTCACGAAAAAATTGTATAAAATTTATTTTATTGCTGGTCACTAAAGATTTCTATTAAAAAATAAAACGCCACATAATTCATTCAAATCCGTCCAAGATTATAGAAGCTATTGGCATTTAAGTAAAAAATGGAAGCTTTGGGTTCATGCAAATTGATTAAGTTTGATTGTTTTTGTTTTCGTCGGAGTAGGCATAGTTAACATTCAAACTATTCTATTTAAGGGTTACTATGACCTGCCAAAAATTTTTTTGTGATTGACTTCGGTTGAAAATGAGTCTAAGACGTCAAATTGAATGCAAAAAAAATTATACTAATAAATGGAGTAACGCTTGCGGGGGTTACATATGTAAATTACCTCCGCTAACAATTTCAACGACATGAACATAAATTATACGAGCTTTATCACCGGCCGAAGATACCTTTTCTGGGTTTTTTGCTCACATATGTCTTATAAAAATAGTGAGAAAGTCGGTCAAGCCCGACTATAACATACTCTGTACCCGGTGTATATGTTGAATGCGTCGCTGCCACTGTGCTCATCTTTAAGTTTTTTTCTCTCTCTCTCTCTCTTGGATGCATGCAATGCAGTGTTGTTTGCGTGTGCGTGGTATATCTCTTTTTTACACTTTTTTCTCATAACTTGAGAACCGCTCATCCGATCTTTATCATTTTTTCATAAAATCGATACATATTGCCAATGACTACCTATCTTTAGTTGGTACAAATCATCTATCTATAAAACTGTCGGAGATAAAAAAAAAAAAAAAAAAAAAAAAAAAAAAAAAAAAAAAAAAAAAAAAAAAAAAAAAAAAAAAAAGCAAGTATAAGAAGCTTTTGTCCCATACATGTCAAAACCCTCTATCTCTTACCATCTCTCTGGAGATCTGTTTGTTCATACGGACGGACAGACGGACGGACAGACGGACGATGGCTATATCGACTTGGCTGTTGATGCTGATCAAGAATATATATATTTTATAGGGTCGGAAATAATTCCTTCTTCCTGTTACATACTTTTGCACAAACTTAATATACTCTTTGTACCTTCGGTTCAGAGTATGAATATGTAATGACCGCAAGCGCAGCACAATTTATTAGGATATTGATTCATTTTTGACTCTTGCACAAATTTTTCAACCTAAGTCAATCACAAAAAAATCTTAAGCAGGTACAGAATAAATTTTGCAGGTCATAATATCCTTAAAAGAGCATAGTTTGAATTTTAACTATGCCTCCTACGACGAACAGTAAAGCATTTAAACCAAGACAATTTGCATGAACTTGAAACCTTCCATTTTTTACTAAAATGCAAATAACTTCTATAATCTTGACCGGATTTAAATGAATTATGTGACGTTGTATTTTAATAGAGAAATCTTTAGGGACCAGCACTAAAATAAATTTTTCACAATTTTTATCGTGGTGAAAATCGCACTTAAAATCTAGCTTTTTTAAAAAATTCATTAATATAATGCAATGTTGCCGACAAAAGCCTTTATAACGCCGAAGTCAAGCACCGGATTCAGAAGTGGTGTATGAATAAATGATAGAGCATTCAATTACCTTCCAAGAAAGCATTACCATTTTATAATGAATGAATCAATACTGAAGATATACACATTTTTTCTAAAGGTACTTTTTTCAGAATCAAAATCTAGCTTTTCCGCGATTTCTCGAGAACGGCCCCAAAAAAAATCGTGATATGGATTTTTGGCACTCAGCGGGGGACTTTCAGCATGTAAGAGAAATTGCTACCAAAAACGTTCGGGAAGGTCGGCAAAATTTTTATTATTTTGTAAACTAGTGTCACCTTTACACACTCATCTGGGGAAACACTGCACTACGGAAAGTGGTACTACCCATTTTACTATAACGACTTAATTGTAACAAAATGATGGAAGCCATGTCTGACCCCATTTATGTCACACTATGTATACATAATGATTAATAGGAGCAATTAAAACTTTTCCACGCTTACTAACGAGCGTACATATCTTCGCAAACCCCTTAGGGCTTCTTGACATTTATTCCCATATAAATTCGTACATATTGCTCAAAAAGGCGGATAGGGAATACAAGGGTTCATCCTCCCAACCATGGCAAAAAATGAGGTATATACTTGGGCCCAAGAGTTTATTTTTTTTTGGTTGAAAAGATCATACGTTAAAAGTCCAAGGAACACAGAATACAAACCCCAGTACACCACAAAAACTATTAAGCATGGAGGATGTTGTGTAATGGTATGGTCTTGCTTTTCCTACTATGGAGAAGGTCCAATACATTGGATAAAACCAACATGGTACGTGAATATCATGGAGACAGTAATGCTACTCTTTGCAGAATACGAAATGCCGCTTGTATGGGTCTTTCAACAGGACAATGACCCTAAACACACCAGCAAGAAAGCAAAGGAATGGTTCAGGGCTTTGTTAACGTTTTAAAGTGGTCTGCTCAGTCGCCTAAGCTGAATCCCATTGAAAATCTGTGGTCGACGTCAAGAAGGCAAACCAACCACTATCGGATCACTTTGGAAAGAAATTACAGTGTCCTGGTTCAAAATTCCCCTAAAACGAAGACAGGACTTAGTAGATTTCATTTTAGAAATATTAAATGATAAATATTGATGAATATGAATAGTTGAAATGAATCTTAACTAATTAATTCGTCATTTATTGGTAATTTTCTTAATTTTTAATCCATTTTTGAAAAGTGGTGCTATTATCAATTTGATCAATTTCAATAAAGTTCAAACAACTTTGACCAAAAAAAAATAATAAAAATAAATTATAAAAAAAAGAGAAAATAAAAAAATATTTTTTAAAAAAATATGGAAATAGTTAAAGATAGAATATAGTCATCCGATTTTGACCAACACTTCCAAATCCTTGTAAAAGCGCATAATAGTAATACTTGCTGAAGTGAGACACGTTAACATTAACGAAAGAGGCAAAGCTAACTTCGTCTGTACCTGAAGTTTTGATACACTTGAAATAGCTTCGTCCAACGGTTAGCGACTTCGACCAAACTGATCAAGCTTAAAAACATTACATATTACCCATGACCGTGTTTGAGAGCAGTAATATTGAGAACAAAACAGTTTTTCTTACTAAAATCCATTTTCCGAACGAACATTTGTATGGCAGCTACCAGGCGGAGTCATCCGATCCGGTCGGTTCCGACATATTGTGCTGCGTAAAAAAAAGATCTGTGCGAAAGTTTCCGCTCGGTAACTCCAAAACTGAGGGACTAGTTTGCGTAGAAACAGACAGACGGATAGACGGACGGACAGCTTAGTAGTCAGGAGATGAGTCCTATAAAACGTTGCAAACTTGGGCAAAATTATAATATAAAAATTTAAGTAAAAAACAAAAAGTTTTTATACCCTTGGAGAGGGTATATTAAAATTGTCCGGATGTTTGTAACGCACAGAAGGAAACATCTCCGACCACATAAAGTATATATATTCTTGATCAGCATGACGAGCTGAGTTGATATAGCCATCCGTCCGTCTGTCCGTCTGTCCGTCTGTCCGTCCGTCTGTTTCTATGCTATCTCCTCCGTCAGTTTTAAAGCTATCTCAACCAAACTTTGCACGAAGTCTTTTGGTATAAATACGCTGCACATTTGTCGGAACCGGCCGGATCGGATGACTATAGCATATAGCTGCCATAGGAACGATCGGTTGAAAAAGTAGTTTTAGTGAGAAAAACTTTTTTGTTTTCAATGCTATCGCTCCCAACGCCCGTATTTATAAGTTTTCTATGCTTTCACATAATTTCAGCAAGTTTTATGCAAATCAGGCAACTATATAATATAACTGCCATACAAAAGATAGGTCTGAAAATAAGTCTTAGTGAGAAAAACTTTTTTGTTTTCAATGCTATCGCTCCCAACCCCCGTATTTATAAGTTTTCTATGCTTTCACATAATTTCAGCAAGTTTTATGCAAATCGGGCAACTATATAATATAACTGCCATACAAAAGATAGGTCTAAAAAAAAGTCTTAGTGAGAAAAACTTTTTTGTTTTCAATTCTATCGCTCCCAACCCCCGTATTTATAAGTTTTCTATGCTTTCACATAATTTCAGCAAGTTTTATGCAAATCGGGCAACTATATAGTATAGCTGCCATACAAAAGATAGGTCTGAAAAAAAGTCTTAGTAAGAAAAACTTTTTTGTTTTCAATGCTATCGCTCCCACTTTGTACAGATCTATATTATATACTACCACACAATTTTGTCAAGTTTGATTTAAATCGGATGACTATAGCATATAGCTGCCATAGGAACGATCGGTCCAAAATGTAGTTCTAGTGAGAAAAACTTTTTTGATGAATATATCGTATTGCCATATAAAAAACTGGCAGCATATATCATGCTCCAAGGGTATATAAACTTCGGTACAGCCGAAGTTAGCTTCCCTCTATTTTTTCTTATTAAAACCCACTTTTCGACCGATAGTTCCTATGACAGCTATAAGATATAGTCATCCGATTTTGACCAAAACTTCCAAATCTGTATTAAAGCGTATAATATTAATAATCGCTGAAGTGAGACACGTTAACATTAAAAACAAAAAAATTTTTCTCATAAAAACCCACTTTTCGACCGATGGTTCCTATGGCAGCTATAAGATATAGTCATCCGATCCGGTCGGTTCCGACATATTAGCAGTGTGCAGTAAAAAGAAGACTCTGTGCAAAGTTTCAGCTCGATAGCTTTAAAACTGAGAGACTAGTTTGCGTAGAAACAGACAGACAGACAGACGGACGGACAAAGCTCAATCGACTCAGCTCGTCACCCTGATCAAGAATATATATAGTTTATAGGGTCGGAAATGAATATTTCTATGCGTTGCAAACTTCTGGGCAAAATTATAATACCCTTTGCAAGGGTATAAAAAGATGATTTTTATTTCCAGATTTGTAAGTCTTCCATTTCTAAAAATGTGCTAGTTTCCTGAATGTTAAAAATGTGAGTTGGGCAACTATTTAAAAATTGCTTGCGGTGGTGGTGCTATTATTTTTTCACAGCTGTATATTAGTTAATCTTCAAAAAATTTCCAGAATTATATATAAGAGCTTTGACATCTGTTAAATTGCTGGATTTATTCAACATTTTTTGAATTGCGGTACTGATACTGTCAAAACTAAAAAAAAATTTCAATTTCACTGTCATTAAACTAGTTTCGAAGCAGTTTGTACCTGTGCAACTGTGGATTAAAGCCGGTTTTCAAATATGATATTGAAATTTGGCGTTAAGTTGGCTTACGACCCAGCCCCAAACCAGTTTAAACCAAGTTAGAAAAGCATTTGTTAGAAAAAATATATTATATAGTGATATAACATTTGATTATTTTAGTACACGAGGGTTAAACTTTCATCAAACCAAAGTGTTAATTATGGAGTTAAGCTCACACAGGGGTTAAGGCCACAGTTTCCCAGCAAACCTTCATTCCATCTGGCATAGTATCCTATGCTTATTTTTTGTATTCACATTTAAAATAATTGGTAACTAGCACAAGGGTTAAAATTTCTTAAACGCTGCTAAAACACACACACACATACACAAGGGTTAAGCATTAGTGGAATTATTATTGGCCCACGCCTTGATTAACCGTTAAATGCAAAGATTCAGCATTCACGCTGCCCACGCAGGGGTTAAGCTCTCCAATTGGAAAACATGTCTAATGAGACATTTTATCATAGGCGCCGCATTGATAACAAGTTTTAGTTTTCTACACCAATCCGCACAGCATATACACACACACGCACGCACGCACACACATACACACACATGTTCAGCATTTTTTTCGCGTTCGCATAACTCTGGCATATTTGTTGTTGTACGCCTACGCTTAGGGTGTGTCACTAAATCAATTGATTATTGTTTAAACAATTACCCAAATTACACCTAAATACACACAAT